>CM076582.1:1461027150-1461267788 GCA_034641835.2 Pinus albicaulis
CTTATTTGTGCTTTATGGTTAGAGTAGCAGCCTATACAGAGGATATATTTCATCCGTGTTGTCCAGTAGTATATATTTGGTATTAGTAATAGTTTGGGTGTGGATGGAGTACTACTTAGCCTTAGTGGGAGGTGGTGAAGGGGCCGATTGCCCAAGTTCCTTAGTGCATTTTGGTTTATATATATATTGTACGATGAACTCTATAGAGCGATGGGTGGTCCGGGGCTATCCAACTATCCACATTTGAGGTTCCCAAGGTCCATTGGGTCGATAACTACATAGTGATTCCTTGTCCAGAGGTGTATTGTATAGAGGAATCTTCACTGTTATTTGTTTTTATATATGTAATATGTCATATTATGATGTCAAGCGCACATATTACATCTATAAGGAAGATTGGGATCTGCCAATATATATCTAGTGCACTATAGATAATAACACTCACCTATGCACACTTCATATATTGTACCTAGTACCTTGGGGCCCATTGTCACTATCGGTGGGTTTATCCTCGCCTCTGGAAATGGTCTTCATCATTGAACAGTGACTAGATGGTTTATCCCCTGTTCAACTTCAACTCCTTTATTCACACGGCACATATTCATATAGATAATAGTTCTAGATTGAATACCTTGGATGATGGGGCATGCTCTTTCCCTGATCCTCCCTGCATTTTTTTCACCATTACTATTGCCCATACTTTGGAGGACTAGTGTTCAACTCATTCTTACAAGTTTTTCTACGCATTTACTCTATGACGTAGCTCCACTTTGTATCTTCACATGGTTACACTCTTATCTTTACATGGATCCACTGTGTATTTCCCTGTGCCCATGATGTTTTCCTTTATATTTCATGGCTCTACAGTGTATTGTTCAAAACCATGCTTGTTTCTCAGCTGAGCATGGGTATCCCCACCTCAGGAAAGATTATGATATGCTACTTTGACCTTTTTTGTAGGTTCCTTCCTGATCCATTGCCTATTGCACTCCTCTTCAGCTCACTTCTTAGTATTTTCATGTATTTATGCCATCCACTTCGCTACTGACCTCATACATTAGGAGGCATCCTGTTATACCTAAATTTGGTAACATATGGTCCATTGACCCCACATATATGATCAATTGACCTTCCTCAAGACTGAAACAACATTCACGTTGAGATTTTCATCCTTAACTCACCTTTTCCCGAGTATTTCTACCATTTTACCCTTTGTTCGTGCCCTGTGTGAAGGTGGGGAGCGACTGGTCGTTCCTCCAATGAAGTCCATCCACGACCGTCATAAAATCTCGTTAAAACCTCGTGTTGAGGAGTGCATTTGGAACTCCTGAACAACGATCTGGTGCCTAACTGGTGATTGAAGATGCTAGGTGCTCATGGAATGTTTGACATTCCCCCCTCCACAAGATTCTAAATGGAGGCACTTGGAGAGGAAGGGGGGAATTGAAGACAAGAAGCTATCCTTATGCTAGAGAAATTCATATCGGTATGGGAAATTTGAGAGTTACAAGGTGGTGTAAGGGGATGGGATGGTAAATTCTATTATGTGAGGGTGGTCTTGTGTGGTTTCCATCTCCTTGTTGTCATATATACTTTTTTTCATATCTCCTTATCGCACATCTTAGGCTAGTGAATGTTATGGAGGATAATATAAATGATGTTATTACAAGGGTAGCTTATCGGAGGAGGTTACATTGGTAGGGGTATTCTTTAAGTTGCTTGTTGGTTCTAGCTTGTTAGTTCTAACTGATTCTATTCCAAGGAGAGCATATCAGGGCACTCACTTCGCTCATTGCTACATTCATTCCTTCTTACTATCTTGCAACATCCATCCCTTCTTCTTATTACTTCCTTACCATATCATCTGTTTACATATTTGATTATGGCCTTGTTATAGTCATTATTCCTTTACTGCCTTAGCATATTCGTGCTTCCTAACTTTTGCTACTACTTTACCACCCATATCCGTTTACATATTTTATTACCTCCCTATTGTATTCATATTTCCTACACAATCTATTTTGTATTTCCCACATAATCTATGTTGTCTTGCAACATTTCTTCTTTCTCTCTTACTGCTTTAACATATTCCTTATTTTTTTTACTGCCTTAGCATATTCATGCTTCCTGATTTCTCCTGCCTCTGCTACTAATGGTCGTACTGATATTGTTGTTGAATAAGTTTCTTGGATAGGAAGGGATACCTCCTTTCATTTCTAGAATATAGATCTTTGGAAGGTTCATAGGTCTTGTCCTTATTAATCCATGCTTAGTGACATATGAGCATATTTATTTAGCCATGTTGCCACCATAGAGTCTCCATCCAATAGCCGAGAATTGACATAAGGTCACTCCCAGTGGTTGACATAAATCATTGCATAAACCTCTATTTAGTAAGCTATACTTAGCGAACCTAAGATTTGTGTGAGTCAATGCTACAAGGTCTATAGAACCCACCTATACTAAGTGCCCAGTTCATGACCTGATGTGCCTGCCAACCTAGAGCTCTCTATCTTGAGCTATGAATCACTTACCTTTTGAAACTAACTCTTGCAACTAGTTGGACTCTGGACTATTGATTGAACTATCAGGACTACTCAAATTTGCACTAATTCTAACTGATAGACTACAGCCAGACATAAGAAGCACCCACCAAGTTGATATGAAATGGATTCAATGTGGTGGATATGGGTGATGATGTCAATTTTCATGTTGATGATGTTTGATTAGCCTTATCAAGGGCAATGGAAAAAGGGCAGAGAAGGGAAACCACCTACGCAATGCAATAGAGATATTATTCTATTTGGAACATAGTTCCTGCAGAGCTACACCATAAGCACCTAGCCCTGGTAGAGACAAGACAACAGGGCTTGCTTTAAGGTCATTACTAAGAAGAGCTCATTTTCACCTTTAGCCACTAGTACATGCCACTAGTCGAGTGATCCAATCCAGGTGTTGAACTAGATGTCGAGACTCAATGCCAAGTCTCAATGCCAGGCTTGGTTCACTCAATGTCACTAGACTCTGCAATTGGATATTGACATCTCCTAGCGGTATCTCCTCTTCGAATCAAGTACAAGAATTGAATTTTGGATAACCTCTTGAGATCAAGTACAAGCATAAACCTCTTTTATCAACAACATTAGATACTAGGAAGATATCAATGAGTAACACAACATAGATACTAGCATGGAGTAACCAGATAGATACTAGATAGAGCAACCCAACATAGATACAAACATGGAGTAACCAGATAGATACTGGATAGAGTAACCAGCATCAAGTGGGATCTCATCTTTGGGTCTCTCCTACTAGCCTCATACAATAACTAGAAAAACAAGATACTAGTGAGTAACCCCATAGATGTACCAGCATATCCATGTGGCATCAACTCTTGGGATCAACTATTGACTATGGCACCTTTGGAAAGCTATTAATGTCTATGATCGACTGGCACTGAATACTTGGACTGAGTAGAGGTTAATGCAATGACAATAGCTTCTACAAAATGAGTATACAAGCCATTTCATCCGATAGTATCCCAGTTGATTATCCTTGTCATTGCCCAACTGAGAAGTCCAGCACGGGTAAGAACATTCCCGATGGAAATCTGTATTGGTATAGTTTTCTAGGTCTAGATCTATGAATATCGTTCGTGGAGTTCGAGGTGTAGAGATTTTATGTCAATATATAGGGTGGAGGTTGAGTAAGAGTTCTATTTCGAGGTTGGAGGGTCATGCTCCTCTTAAGATTGAAACTCTATTGGGATGTGAGTTGTTAGATATCTCTGGGTTTTAAACTGAACGGGGTATCCTTTGAAGTGTATATGGCATTAACTAAACATGTATTCCTATGATGTGTTCCTTATCTCTTGTGAGATATCTCCGCACGTCTAGCCAGGCCAGCAAGAAAAAAATGGCACATTCTTTATATCAATAGGTCTAGAAATACCTATATGGGAGGTAATATATGTATATTTAAAGGTAGAATTTGATCGATCAACAGTTGTAAATTTTCTCCCAGGTCATTTCTCTTCTAAGGGGTGCACTTCAAGATCCAACCCTTATCGAAGTTCAACTATACTTTCTACCACACCTCTGGAGCAGGAGAGCCACCCAACTATTAATTCATTTCCCACCTTACCTTACCTTACAGAGCATTCAAGTAAGGAGGTAAAATAAATATCTCGGCAAGTGAGCATCAAGATTAACATGCTCTGCACACACTCTTTATATACTGCATTTTCTATTCTATGTTATATATGATCTATATGGAAATGCTATATGTGTATGTCTATCTATGTATGGAAGTATCGCTACATGAGGTGCTCTATGTGGTGGTGTTGTAAGAACTATGTTTCCATATTGGTAAGTGTCATGTAGGTAGGAACCTATCTATTTTTCATATGTACAACCCCATAGGTTCGTTTTCTTCTTCTGTCGGGTATGGATTGAAAGGTTCCTCCTTCTATCGGGCATGGAAACCAGGGGTACATATATCTTGGTCATGAACCATGAGGTAACCTCACTTGTCTGGTAGAAAAGACTTCCCTATCATCTGGGGGTAAGTACTTCCTTCCGTCTCTATTGTTTGTTTGTAAGAGGACTTCCCTCTGTCTGGCGCCACCCACCCTGGCTCAATCTCTATGCTAACATGGTAACACCACCATGCCTGAATCTTGTTCTTCTAGCGGGAACATGGGAAAAATAATAATATATCGCGATTCATTTACTTATGGGTGTTAATAAGGTATCGCTCACATAGTTTCACATATTTTTTTTTTTTTTGTAGCACCTTTTTGTAGCCCCTAATCCTTTCTAAAACCTTTGTGTAGCACCTAATTCTTGACTACAGATATTCCCTTGTCAGGGTATGGGGGACATAACTTACTCATCGGGTGTTAAGGAATTCCCTCTATCTCTAAATGAGTGGGAATGTGGGGCCCATTTCCTCTTATCCAACCCTGGCTGCCTTACTCCTGGCAATTCTAAAAATCCATCCATAATTTCCATTCCCTCACCATATGAATAGTGAGTCCCTACTGGGCCTTCGGTCAAGCCTACTTACGCATCCTTTTCTAACATGCAATTCAACTTTCTATAGCACCACCAACCACATGGAAGGCCTCTATCGTCTGGGTGGTAATGACGGGGAACTTACTTCTTTTTCGCATGTGTATGGCACCAACTTGGTCACACTCGATATGGTGTATGCCCTTTGGAAATGACTACCACTGACCTTCTGACATTGGCACTGACTAGTGCTTCTGGCCTATGGAGGTTGTAATATTCCCAATTAGCCATGAGCTAGTTGGAATATTAATTTATGTCTTTACTTCTTCGTTTAATGAATAAGAGGTTATAAAGACCCATAAATATCCTTAGTAGGAATAAAATAAATACTAATGGAAATGGAAATCACTTTAGTGGCTTGATAAAGCACCCTCATGTGTGAAAAAAGGTTGGAGCATGTAGACTGGGTCCACTTTGACCAAATCAACAGTGTTGTCATGGAGGAGTGGACATTTATTATGGGACAACACAGTTTTGGAGGGACACTCGATGCATGGAAGTAGTGGCTTTAATGAGTGGGGCCAACGGTGAGAGAGCTCACCACTTATACAAGGAAGGGGATGACGGCCATAAAAGTTATGTTGTTGATTATTATTTTGATATGGTATGTTAAGACTTTTTTTCTCTCTTCAGTTGTTTAGCTAATACTTTAGTGATTTTTAGCACAGGGTGTTCTCGAGAAGGAATCCCACCTTCATCCACAGAGGACTTTGAGTGCCTACTCAGGCGAAGTATATGCACTATATTTCTACATTCTAGCATTAGACCAAAGCTCCAGTCTTATGGTACAGTGCCGTTCCTGTTGAGGTTGTGTTGTGTTGCAGGCCAGAAGTTCTGGAGAGTTGATTTGGGGAATTTCTGAGTTGTTTTTCAGTGGAGGAAGGTTTTCTTCCATTGGGAGGCTAGTAATTAAGGCCCTTGAGAATTATTGTAGCATTTGGCACCAGGCCACACTATCACTTTCCCCAACAACGCAGGTTCAGTCTTGGACTGCTTTACTTTTGGGAGGAGTTGCAGGGGTGGTTTCAGTACACCATTTGGGGATAAGGTTTTCCAATGAATGGATCAAAATTTCATTTGGAGAGTCTATTGGAGGAGGTTTCATTATTTGTCATATCATATCAGCCACATATTTCTAGCTGTATTATTGCAATGAATATTCAACCCTAGGGTTTGGATTCATTTCTTATATATTGGTGTATTTTTGAAAACCCTCTTGGGTTCTTGTTGGAGGTTGCTATAGAGCCTAGATATTTATTTTCTATATCTCTTCAGGCATATATCAGTCCATTATATCACTGTATGTTTATATGTTGTAGAAGTGCTCCTATGACTGTGTTGTAGGAGTCTTCTGACTTTTTGTGTAGTAGTAGCACCTCATTATTCAGGGGATTTATCTATTGGAGGCTTTTTGGTTCATGTTGTATGGTTTATGCCTCATTTTATTCCACCATTTTGATGCTATTATGATTAATAAAGAACCTCCATATTGGTCTGTCATATTTATGCATTGATCTTCAATTCTATTTTCATGATTATGCACTATATTCCTGCTTTTTGCATTTGGGAATATTACAGTGGTATCAGAGCATAATCTTGGCTCAGGCTATGAATATTAAGCCAATATGTCATCATAAGAAGGAGACCCTCTCACAAATATAGAGAAGAGGTATCTCAGAAGAAACTAGAAGTATGATTATACAGGTGATAAAGAAGACAAGGGTAAAACTCCTTTATCAGGAGAAGATGAGAAGGAGTTTCCTAAGCTTATTCTTCGAGCTATGCAAGACATTACAAGAGAAATAAAGGAGATGAGGATGAATAGACACAAATAATCCCCTAAAGGGTTTGTACATGGTGAAGGCTTTGATATTTCTCATCGTTGTAGTGATCTACCAGTGAATCAAAAAAAAGTTGAGCACTCTCGAATGCTTACATTTTTAGGAGTGGGAAATGGAGGGTTTTAAGAACAAGAAATTCTTGAAGATTATTTTCTTGAGTATGAGTCTCAATCTCAAAGATTCAAATACCATTTGATCTCTCAATATTTCTGCCAGATCAAGGACAATAGGAGACCACGGCATCACAATAGAGGTGGAAGATTCATACAGAATCATAATCTACACCAAACTATGGGAAGATTTTTCTTACCCAACTTTGATGGGTCATCTAAATGCACTTCCAAATGATGGGTAGAGAAGCTAGACATCTACCTCCAACTGAACCAAGTACCCAAGATGGAGGCCATCAAAATAGCAGTGTTTCACCTTGAGGGTGAGGGACATGATTGGTGGTTTCATGGTCTTTCTACATTGGGTCATGCCAATGTGACTGCATATTCTGAGTTCACAAGGAGGTTGGTGGAGAGGTTTGATCAAGGGATCCATAGGAACCTTTCATGGGGCTAGTTAAGCTAAAACAATTAGGTAATCTAGAAACTTATATTTCTAATTTCTAAAACTTTCTGTTATGGTTCCTGACTTATCTATAGCAAGGAGGGTCTATATGTTTATTAATTGGCTAGCATAACTTCTACATGGGTTGGTTACATCTACCAAACCCACTACCCTTCAATATTCCATTGAAAGGGCTAGGGATCTACAAGAGGCCTTGCCAAAATCAAAGGAAACATTTCGGCAAAATCCCACTTTTCCATCAAAGGGAAAAGATGAGAAGACTCCTTTTTCAAAGGATATCTAAAACAGAGTAACTCTTAGTGATGATGTCTAAATAGATTTGAGGATAAGGAAGCTTTTCTTCACATGCCAAGAATCATGGGAACCCGAACATAAATTTGTAGCAACAAAGCCACCCTATATAGAGGTCCTTTCAGATGATGAGGAGGAAGAGAAAGAAGAACCAAAAGGAGGTCACAACATTGGGATAACAGGAGAGGATCCACCACCACAAGGAGGCAGGAATGGAGAATTTTCTCCAATTAGAGGGGCCCTTGCATCATTGAGAGGAGTACCCAAGTACTTGAACTTAAGGGTTCAAGGTTCCATTTTGGATCAAAGGGTTTCAGTTTTTATTGACAGTGGGGATACCCACAAGTTTATTGGTGGCCAACTAGTGCAAAGGAGGGAAATACCCACTAATGATTTTGAGGGATTTTCAGTTTTGGTCTCAAAAGCTAGAACTATGCAGTGCATGCATTATGTTCCACATTTATCTGTCACCATGGGGACATATACATTGACTGATCACTTCTTTGTGGTTGACATACCTGACACTAATGTGATATTGGGTGTGCAGCGGTTGATTATTTTGGGGAAGGTCACCATAGATTGGGAGAGTTTGTAGATGGAATGGGTGGGCAGAAAGAGTGGAAAAAATCAGATGATTAGGGGCATGCACACATATCCCTCACCAACAACTTCCACACTAAAAATAGAGATGGAGTACTGTAGTCGAAGCAAGGACCTAACAATCCCATCTATTATGGACATGAATTTGGCCCATGAGACATTACTATTTTGTGGAAAACTGTCTGATCAGTAGTTTGTGAGAAATGTCTCACAACATGTTGCACCAATCATAGATATAGTAGGATTGAGAACATTGGGAGGTCATGGTACAATGCTGAGAGTCTTGGGTAGAGTCAAGGAGGAGGGAGACATTTTCCCAACATCATCATTACCCACTCTCACCTCAGATATTGCACTGAGAAAGGAGAAATAGAGGGAGGATAATGGCCTTCCGCTATGTGACTTTGGCATAGGAGATGTCAAAGAAGAGAGAATCCACATGAAATATGATTTATACGATAGATCATCAATGTTGTCACTATGGAGGATAGATCCATATTGGAAATACGAACTGTTGGTGGATTATTCCAAGGATCTTTTTACTTGCATGATACTTGATGACCATCTACTAGAGGAGGGATATTAAGTAAAATATTGGGTCATCTACTATCATAGTAGGATATTATTATCTACAGCATCCAAGCTCAAGGGTATGTTACTACAAGTAGCACATGAATATTTTATCTTCAGCCACACTTATTTCATGATATCATGCCATACCATCATGGATGGATATACTTGGGAAGGCTTTGAAGAGGAGATATATCATCATTTGAGGAGATGCATGGATCATGTCAATATGGAGGGGATACATAACTCTTTGAGGTATTTATCACAACCACCTCTTTCCTTGTTGGGAATGAGAGGGGCTCTATCTATGATCCACTCCATTTGTGTGAACAAAGGATATGGTAAGGATCATGTTTGCATGCATAATGATTTACTTAGTGAGTATTTGCATTCCTTTACAATACATGGGTAGTCCATTGCTCCAAATGGGAGCATTATTCCTTACAAACTTCATGGTCAACTTGGGGCCATAAACAGTGTTGAGCATGCCCAATCCCTAGGAGGATATAGGGAGATGACATATCATTCAGGGTGTGCTCCAAAGGCACCAAAAATTACTCACCTTCTCAAAGCTTGTGAGAAGACTATGGCAGCAAGTAAGTGGTGGGGAAACCACTTACCATATCAATATATGAGGAATTCAAGAGATATACTGCGCTTGTTCTACCTGTGGGACTATGTTCGACCTCTATTATTGCATATGGTAGATTATGTATCCTTAGTTTTGATCCCATACATTGATGATGTCCTTATTATTTTTATGGGAATGATTGGAGGGGGGATGCACTTATTGGATGTGCTATTTGGGAGAGATATTATCCATCTTTCTTATGCTTCGTGTTTCAAGGAGAACATTGGGAAAACCATGATTGCTACATTGGAACTTTTGCTTCCTTATGATATGAGTCATTGGCATTCTCATGAGTAGTTGGGAGGACCTTTTCATGGAGGGATGGATTGGGAGACACTTGGCTTATCAAGAAGGCTTATCTCATGGAGGTGTCACCAAGGAAGGAGGAGAAGAGTTGCAGTGCTCACCTTTATAGTTGCTTGAGGACAAGCAACATTTGGGAGGGGAGGACTGTAATATTCCCAATTAGCCATGAGCTAGTTGGAATATTAATTTTTGTTTTTGCTTCTTGGTTTGATGAATAAGAGGGTATGGAGACCCATAAATCTCCTTAGTAGGAATAAAATCACTGCTAATGTCAATGGAGATCACTTTAGTGGCTTGATGAAGCACTCTTATGTGTGAAAAGCGGTTAGATCATGTAGACTGGGTCAACTTTGACCAAATCAACAATGATGTCATGGAGGAGTGGACATTCATTATGGGACATCGTAGTTTTGGAGGGAGACTCCATGCTTGGAAGTAGGGGCTTTAATGAGTGGGGCCAAGGATGAGGAAGCTCACCACTTATATAAGGAGGGGGATGGAAGCCATAAAATTTATGTTGTTGATTATTATTTTGATATGGTCTGTTAAGACTTGTTTTCTCTCTTTAGCTGTTTAGATAAGACTATAGTGATGTTTATCACATGGTGTTATCGAATGGAAATCCCACCTTCATCCTCAGGGGACTTCGAGTGCCTACTCAGGAGAAGTATATGCATTATATTTCCACATCCTGGCATCAGGCCAAAGCTTTAGTCTTATGGTGCAACACAGTTCCTATTGAGGTTGTGTTGTGTTGTAGGGAAGAAGATGTGGAGAGTTGATTTGGGCGATTTCTGAGATGTTTTTCAGTGGAGGAAGGTTTCCTTCCATTTGGAGGCTAGTAAGGAAGGCCCTTGAGACTTATTGCAACATTTGGCACCAGGCCACACTATCATTTTCCCCAAAAACGCAGCTTCAGTTTTCGACTATGTTATTTTTGGGAGGTGTTGCAAGGGTGGTTTCAGTACACCATTTGGGGAGAAGGTTTTCTAGTGAAGGGATCAAAATTTCATCTGGAGAGTCTCTTGGAGGAGGTTGTATTATTTGTCATATCATATCAGACACATCTTTCTAGTTTTATTGTTGCAACGAATCTTCAGTCCTAGGACTTGGATTCATTTCTTGTATATTGGTGTGTTGCTAAAAACCCTCTTGGGTTCTTGTTGGAGGTTCCTATAGAGCCTAGATCTTTATTTTATGTATCTCTTGAGGCATATATCAGCCCATTTTATAATTTTATGTTTATATGCTATAGCAGTGCTCTTATGACTATGCTGTAGTAGTCTTTCAGCATTTTTTGTAGTAGCAACACCTCATTATTGAGGGGATTTATCTATTGGAGTCTTGTTGGTTCATGTCATATGGATTATGCCTCATTGTGTTCCACCATTTTTCTTCTGTTATGATTAATAAAGAAGCTCCATATTGGTCTCTCATATTTATGCATTGATCTTCACTACTATTTTCATGTTTATGCACTATATTCTTGCTCTTCCCATTTGGGAGTATTACAGAGGAATAGGCTTATGGCTTATGGGTTACCTGGCTTGTGGCTTAAGGATAAATTTTATAGGTTACAGGTTACAGCTTAAATGATTTTGGTGAAAGGCTAAATTTTTTTTTGGCTTCTGATTGATTCCTTATGCTTAGTGAGGAAGGCTTGGCTTCTTCTGGCAGATGAAGGAAAAAAGGCTCACGGTGGCTAAGGCCCTTTGTGAAAGGCTATTGGTGGAGGAAATATCCTCCAATTAGAAATCAATCAAATAAAATTTATCAATTTATGAAAATAAAATAGAAGCTCTGGGTGCGACGTATCTAAGCATTGAAAAGTATAATTCAAAGCATCGCATTCATTAGGTGCTTTACGTGTAGCTCTACTATCTGCAATGGTAATAGGAAAAAGGAAGACTGAAATTCTAGCTACGATAATATAATTGAAACTTATTTCACATGGAAAGGTAGGAACACAGTTAATCCAATTCCCGACCATAGGAGGGGAAGGTAAGAGCTAAAATTCACTAGAGGGAAAACAACCAGGGGAATTTTCCCAGAGCGGAAAAGTTCATCTGATGAACAGAGTTGACTACCCATCATTAGAATCGACACAATAAATTTTGGACCTCAGAAGAAAGATCAAGATCGGAGTCAATATTGGAAGAAAGATCAGGCCTCAGATTCAAGATCAAAATTCGAATCAAGATCGAAAGTTCACCTCATAATGGATATCAGAATCTCGAATGGAATCATACTTTGAAGGGGCCTATGCCCGCCATATTCAACATTGGACTGAGAATTGTGATCCCTGAAATATGCAAAATCTTACTACTCTAAGAACCTTCCAAAATACTGCAAATTAGGTTCCTGCGCTGACCTTGGTCCCCGAGCTTATCTATGGGAGCTATGGTTCCAAGTGGAACGATAATGGTGATTCAACATAATTGTAATGTCCTTCCCTTATAAGGTGAGGTACCAAGGTGCTTAAACTCCCTATACATAGGATTAATGTTTCGACATTATGCCAGTTCTAGTGTCTATCACCGCTCCCCTAAGGTTATTCTGAGCATAGAGGTGTATTCCCTGCAGATAAGGGTTCATGGGGGGGTGTTTGTTCAGTGGGTATTGTTCGATAATGCTTTGTATGAATTCTTATGTTGGTTTGGTTCCCCTGGCAAGACCAAATACTAACACGAGGTTCAAACAGAGGGTCAATTGAGGACCTAAAATGAGGTGATGGAATGTCTTACCTCAAGGCATTGGGTTGCATTATCAATCATGGTTGTCTTTTTCCATTGGATGATAAACTAAGACCCTCTTTTTGACATGGAAGGGGATGATCATTCCAAGCATCATGAAAAATCTAGACTTTTGTTGGATCAATTCACTGTTTCCTTATATATGTTTCCATGGTCGGTCGATATCCATCCATTTAAGTTTTTCCATAATGTCAGAAGAGGAGGTAGTGCTACTACAATTATATATGTAATTACACCATCTCAGAATAGATTAAATAATTTATTTCTTCATTATTCATTGGAAAATAAGGCTTGGCGATAGGACCTCTTTACCTCTCCCTTATGTTCGATCGATTTCATTCCTCTCCCAAGTGATTTTTCATTTCATACTACCTTGCACTATAGTTCTTTATTTATTTCCTCATACGGAATTGAATAGGTAGGCTTAGCTTCCTCAATCACTGAGCCAAGTAGAATGGGTGTCTATCCAAATCGAACGAACCAATTCATCCCAACTTTGTTGCACATTCTCACCATGAAAGTATGATGAATCCAATCCATTATGATCTAAAGTCAAACAAAGATAGCTAAATAACCGGCATCCAACGTTGAACTTGAACCATAAGTCAATGTCTCCCTTTCTACTGAATATGTTGGGAATAACTAATGAATGTCGAACTTCATGCAATAGCAAGCATATTAGGGGGATAAGGGGATGTCTCTGGAGCTTGGAATGCCTAAAGAAAAAACCAATAAGGTCTTCGATATGACTACGACTTAGTCTGATCTTATTCCATCACTCGTCCTGGAATTTCTAGATAACAAATAGGGCCATCACTGCTATAAGATAATGAAAGGGCCCTTGCATGGATTGGAAAATAACTGATCAATGCGTTCATCACTAAGGGATTTGATGGCCAACCCCTAGGAAATTAAAAAGTTGGAGAAGGGCTAGGATTTTGCCTTCGAGTCAATAATATCTGGCTCTAACCATGAGAACATGAAAGGTGAAGGATCTGAGCTTGCATATGGCTATCATAAGTAAGGAGATCGTATATGAAAGACTGATCTCAATCAAACATGGAACAATCAAACTGGAGGTCAAATATCCTTTTCGCCCAACCAATTCGGGCCATATTACTTTAATCAATTACTCCAATGGAAGATACTACTGGGCTGGTCAAGCTTCGATCATTCTAGGAAAATCCTTTCACCCTTTCATTGAGGTTAGGGACTAGGAACAAAGAGCCTTCGACTATCGTCCTTCAACCACCTCCTAAGCGAAAAATCACCAATCACCTCATGCCCACATTTCGATAACTTGGACTCGATATTGGTCGTTTGAGCCATGATAAAATTTTTATTAGCCTAATAGATCAAGTATCTTGGTGGGAGTGGAATTTCTAGGAGTTCAACAATTTTTTTCTCATTCCTCGATACTCATCGAATACTCTTCTTCGACAGAAGTATCGACCCACAATTAGTACAAGTTAGCTTTGCACTGGCGAGGTGCACTTATCACCCATCTAAGTCCACCTTGTATGATAGAGAGTATGAATAAGGCAGACACGAGGTGTAGAAAAGGTCTTGGAGTGCCACCTGGAACAACGGTTACTCCAAATAAACCTAACTTCTCGTTGATCGGTACATCGACCCAACCTAGTCGGCTCCCCACAGTTATCTCTTCGACACTTGGATAATTTCAATTCATGACTATTAAGAAACTAATACTTAGTTGTTCCTCTAATATCATATATCAGTTATTCATGCCTGTCAATTTGGTAATGCAAGCTGACCTATCCCATTATGAATCACAACTATTTATTAGTTGAAGTGGGAATTACAAAATCACTTTCAATATCTAGTCTCAATATGCTGATGTGTGCATCAAAGGTACAAAGAACCCTTTCGAATCTAGTCCATACACCAACCAGGACTTACACGACTCCCTAATACCCTACCCTTAGATAGCATGGTTAGTCATTGGATCAATTCTTTCTTAATTGAATAGTCAAGGGAAGGCACTAGCTACATGCATCGTAATATAAGATACTAGTACTTTTGCCTCTAGTGATTAGAACGAATAGATAAAATGCTAAACCTAACTAAATGAAATCATCATAATAAAGCAGCATATATATACTAATCCTGTAGTGTATATCTGAGGTGATCCGGGCATCATCTTCGTAGTTACACACACAAACATACAAGCTTTCCCAACAACACAATACTTAATATGTATGAATGCTTACTTAATGTTACACCATAGAAATTTTCATTTTTTATTTGAAATAGAATAACGTAGCTAATATATTATATATATTTTATAGAAGGAAAGTACGTGATATATCCAGAGGATCAATGCTCTCTATGACACTTACAAACCCAACTGTTAATGGTACCAAGACCAAACATCTCAAAGTAAAGTCATCTACTCGTAACCTACACAAACCAAAGAAATTAACCATAGCCTCTCACCAGTGTATAGGAGCTTTCCAACTCAAGATGCCATCATAGTCAAAAGCTAAGTTAGCTACTCTTTGATACATAGTTAGTTCTCTCTCCTGTGCAACAATGAATAATTCCCATGCTATCAATTGTCTATCCAGGCTACATCAATATCTAATTTGGCGTTCTTCTATGCAATGAAAATGTTCATGTGTCACTCACTTGCATCTGTTCTAAAGATCTCTTCAACTCATACCTACTATCCTACTCTTCATATCATAAGCAAGGAATGGAAAGCTGGCATAATCTCATACTTAGCCCAACGTACAAGCAACAAGTCATAAGGCTCGTGGGAAAGTGACAAGCAGGGAAGGGATAGGGAAAAGAAGAAACTATAATAAAATAATAGCAATCATCTAAGAACATGGTCATTTCATCAATGGTAATCACCTGTTGCTTCTCCTTCTCCGAGAAGTCAAATAATATATGAAAGTCATCACCTTGGTTAGTTAGTGATAAGAAACTATATAGCCTCTTATTTTCAGGTAAGGTGATTGAAATGAGCATCATGCTGATACAACATAGATAGATCCCTTCATCGGACATGCGATGGATGCATGTTATTCCTTTGGGTACAATATTTAACATCAAGAATGAATCTCAATTGGTCTCTTCATCTCGGTAATCTCTTGACTATTCATCTCCTCATATATTCTTAGTATATTAATGGCTGACATAGGGAATAGTCTGCATGAATAAAGATCTTCATCGGTGTTGTAATATGCTACACAGCCTATAGATGTATGACTTCCTCCTATTTCTCTCATAGTCACTCCTATTGGTCTCATAGTGAGCTAGTGATATTAGTATAGTTAGAATCCTTGTTCTCTTCGTCATAGTATTTGTAAGCATAGTAAGGTTAGTTGCATTAGGAATTTAGTGATCATAGTGAATGACTAATAGGGCTTCTTATTACGTTAGTCATAGTTCCATTAGGAATAATGCTAGTACCCCAATCATGTGACGAGATCTATGATCATAATAGGTAATCATGTGACAATATCATCATAGGGTTTGGTCCACAGTCATGTGAAAATGTAATAAGGTTGGCCCCGTGTTGGGTTGCTTGCTTGCGTTGAGCCAACCCAGCAATAGGTACTAGCATGAAGAATTCCATAAGCACCAGACCAATATAGAACATAAAGCTCATGTAGATTGGCCATTTATTACACCATGAAAAGGAAAAGTGAGAAAAAGGGTCTGAAAGTCATGATTTGACCATAATTCCACTCTTCATTCTCCCTTTGCGCCTTAGGAGAATTTTTGTGATACGAGTTACCCTTTTCAAGGTGCTAAAATGATCCATTCATTCCCATGTCATTTGATTGAGCAACACGGTCCACTTCTTGCCTAAAAGTCTTGGTGCTTTTGGGATCATTCATTTCATCAAAGTTGACTTGGTCATTATTACAGGGGAAAACCAACAAATCTTAGGGACCAAATAATATGGTAGGTAGGCCATTTGAAAAATTTCAACACCGGATCTTATTAAAAAGATATCAGGGACAAAATCATGATATACATAACATCAATAAAACTATCTAATGCTAAATCATGGGTGGTGGTGGTGGTGGCGGCGGTTGAGATGGTCTACATGAGGCTGCGAAGAAAGTGTTATTCGATGGTTCCTCATGTTCATAGAAAAATAGTATATAATCTACTAACTATATCCAGGCTCAATATATTATTCTACTTATCCTATATAGGTCTAATATTTATATACAAAATCTATGTGACCAGAGCAATAATAATTCCTAAGAGAAAAGGAGCAACATATTATCTGTGACTACTTATAAACCCTATGGTGCGTAAAATGAAAAAGTAATTAACAAGTGAAGAAGGGGAATTTCCCCTCACATTGGGTGTGTTATACAGAGTATGCTAAAAGTTTTAATTTACTCAAAAGGTTAAGCAACAAAGTAAAAAAATGTTATGGACATGAAGGCCTTACACTTCTAAGGTAATATAAAACAAATGAGACTTGTATTTAGTACACTCTAGGGGAGGACCTACGGCTATAGTGAAAAATCATTGAAAATTTCTAACATCGGCTTGAAGCACTGGTTCTATAACAATGAATCAATACTAAATTTGATTCAGGGAATTTCACTAATTCAGAAAGAGGGACAGGGATCTTCAACTTACTTAGTTCATGTAAAAAATCAAAGGAAGGTGGTGATTCTTAGATGACCTATGAAACTTTGATTAGGATAGTAGTTTTCTTCATTATAGCCGTCCCTAGCTGTTGAGCGGGAACTCTATCCTTCAGATCCATAAGAAGTGGTTTCTTGGACCGGTCAAGAACTTTGGGGTCTACCTTGATGGGTACCACATGCCTCTATAATTCATGAGGTGGCTTTGAGATCTCGTCCCTCCTAAAATTTGGAGCTGAAAACTTCAGTATATGATCATACTTCTTCTTCATGTCCACCATTAGACAGTTTTAAATCATCTATATGTGTGCAGGAGTGAGACAACATGACTAAATTTCACTAGAGAGAATCATATCATGATAATTGTCTTCATCTTTCCTAATAACCAAGTTATCCAATGTGGGGAAGAATACGATTCAAAAATATTGTTCTCGTCATCCAAATTAAACAAAAAATTGATATCAGTAAAGCTAGAAGAGTAGTGCTCAGCATGATCTTTATAATCCTCATATAGATAGGAAGTATCTTGTCCCTTCTATGTGACTAGGTTGGAATAGTTATGAGCAGGAGGTAGAGGTTCCTGTCCCTCATCCTTTCCTTCCCTCTGTAGAATATTTAGACCTATTATAAATTTTTGAGTCCTGGGAGGGTGATTATGGGCCCTAGGAGTTGCTACCAAGACAATTTGACTAAGTATTGGCTGTTTCATTTGAATTACATCCATGAAAAGCACCCAAGGTCATTTGGTAAGTTCATTGCCATCTGTTTTGGGGGTGGAAGATTCAAATAAGATGGTTCATCCTCCTTGCTCGAAGAAGCGCAAGACCTCCAGACCTTCATTATTATCCAATATTCAAATGAAAGTATTAAACTGTACACAATCCTCAAGGCCCTTAAGAATGAATACTTTGTTCTTACCGCGTACTAACTACCTAGTCACCTACTTAACCATTTCTTTACTTACGATTAACCACCCAAATTTCTTGCCTATGATGTATGGATATGAGTGTACTATAATTGATTTAATACCCACCCATCAGCAACAGGTAGATGAGTGAGGAGTAGTAGTTACACGTCTACCCCAGAAGTTAGCAGTTGCTTGAATCAAACCCAGTGGGCAACAGGTTAGTTAGTGGGCAACAACTAGAGTTCAGTCCAAGTAGTGTACTACCTCTATCGCCCTCGGAAAAAGGTATTAGAAACCATAGTTGAGAAAATGATTCCACTTTATATGAGTCTGGTCTAGTCTTCCGAGGGCTTGTTGCCATCCGGTCTGTAGGGCTATGGTTCTGGTCCAATCTTCTAGGAGGGATTGAGTACCCTACTACCCTAGCTAGATTACCAAATTATTAGTTTAGTTAGTTTCCTTTACTATGGCTTCTATTCACCATTGTAGGTATTAAGCGCAGTATGTATGACCAATATACTTTATTTCCCACTGAATATCCAGTTGTATGGATAACTATCCCATCCATAGCCTTTATCGCTACCAGCCAGGCAACCACATGAAATGGGGATTGTTCGATGGAAACAAGGGATTCAGATACAACAACCATAGGATCAGATCCACCCCTAAAATATTGAGTAAATTGGGAAGTAGGATGACACAACAGTAATAATTGATGGAAATATAAGCACTTTCAGCTTAAGATCCATATTCATGGAGATCCATTGACTAACTAACACACCACCTTGAAGTAGTAAATTTACCCACCATTGGTACAAAACTCTCTATAACTAGAAAAAGATAAGGAGATGGATATAAAGTCCAATAAGGAAGTGGATATGAAGTCCAAGAGGGCAATGGATATGAGCTGTGAGATGGAGGTGGTTATGAACTGTAAGATGGGGGTGAGTCCAATTTTATAGAGTTAGGTGGATATGAAGTCCGGGAGGAAAGGTAGCTAGACTTAGGTTCAAAGTCGATATTAACTCTGCTAGGGAAGTAGTGATATGAAACCGAAGAAGGAAGTAGGTCAGAATTTGGAATAGAAGGTTGTGTAAACATACGAGAAGAAAGTGGGTATCAAGTCTGAGAAGGGGTTGAGGATTAATTGAGAGGGTTAAGCGAGTATTAACTATGAGACGGAGGATGGGAAAGGGAGGGAAGTGCTCACGGAGAAGTGATTTTGCGATCCATACTCAATTGCCTCAAAGTTAGAGATATAGAAGGAGAGTACTAACGGCGAAGGAAGGATTTTTTTTTCCAAAGACACCCTAGCATAGTTACCTACTTATATTCACACCCTCATACTCACACTTACCCCCCAGATACTACCTAGCTATTGAACTTATACACTTTGATTTCCCATTTATTACTTAAGCTATGAAGTGGAAAATAGCCAGGCCACATCTAACAGGCTATGTAACTTCCCTAATCCCTCACACTTGGTCACTTGTGCCTGCCTCTATCTCCATTGTAAGTAGATCATTCCCTGGTTCCAGGTCAAATGATCCAATCACTAGAACTGATGGAATGGTCAGCGAAGCGCTACACTTCTTCTTCTGCAGGTGAATCTACTTCTTTATCTTGTGGATATGTGTTAAATCACTTAACCAATTTAGCTATATGTCACGTCAAATAAAAATGAAAAAAAAAGGCTTAAATATACTCCTGTAAAATGATTCAAGTCCCTAGGTATTCACCTGAAAGTAGTACTTGATAAGACCGACCCCTATAGATGTTCAAAGTATTCACCTTTCAGGACCATTAGATAAGTGGGGGTTAATTAGGATCATATTAGATAAGGAAATACTTTCCTAAGGCTTTATAAGGCTGGAGAGAATCTACTGGACCACCCTAGACTTTCCAAGAGCTATTTCAAGTAGTATAGATATTTTATATTACCATAAGGCTCCACTCATTCCCAAAAAAATATGATATATAATAGCCTTTGCTACCCTACAATCGACCATTCTAAACACCTATAGAAGGGTGTATGGCCCCATTCATCAGGACCCAATGCATCAAGCCCCGATCCAAAAATATCGATGAAATTTTAGCAAGAAAGGGTCAATGCTAGTGAGACCGAGGGCATGGTGAAATGCTCGTAAGTAAAGGGTGAATAGATCTCCTCTCGTACCTACTTATAAGATTCTTAAATAAAGAAAGTGTAAAAATCATATCATGTCTAGCTCTGTCTATATAGGTCTTATCATTTGAATCCTTTCCATCCATACCAAGGAGGCTCGCTCTCTAATGGACTATAATAAGCCATCTGACAGTTTCTCAACGATATAAGCTAAAGGTTTCGGGCTTTAATGAATCAATCTCCAACATGAAATTTCCTCCAATGATCCCACCCACTAAGTCTAACTCCAAAAATTGGTAATAAGGGAAGCCCTCCATATCCATGGTTGAAGGGTAAAGTAAGGGGGGATGAACCAACCCCAACCTTCCCTTTACTTTACTGTTACAAGCCCAACCGGTTGGGAGAAGACATTACACAAGCTAGGAAAAGACATAATAGCTGGCTAGCTTGCTTTCTTCATTCATCAATTGTGTCTGGGTTAATTCCAACACCCAATAAATATCATAGTGTTATCCCCTCCCCTGAGGATTCATGAAAGCAAGTGGCAGCCCGCTCATATAATCAATGTAGAGGCAGTTAAAGAAAATAGAACAAAATTGGGTAGTTTCTAATAGTAAAGGATAATATTCATCAAGGTTCAAAGTGTCATACCCCCTATTCCCACCTAAAGCAAGAAGACTAGCATCTAATCCAGTCCATCTAGCATGCACCATCCATCCTAGTGATCAAAACAATGCTAGCTTGCTTGGAAGTAAGAAGAGTTTGGTGTGGTTCATTCTAAAAAACAAACTATTGCTACAACGAAGCTTGCTTGGACTTACTTTGAATTGTTGGGCTGGGCTCAAAGGGACCCTAGAGATCACTGGATGAATGGTCTAAGAAACAACACGGGCTTATACAAGACCTAATCAACATGTTGGCTTATGGGCTAAGTAGGAGAAAAAATGAACTAGCGGGAGGGATAGATTACTTACATACTTCCTGTCTGGATAGAAATTTTTCTGGGGTAGGGGCAGGCACAAAGGCTATAGGTAGAAAACGTTCATAAAACCTTTGCATTGACATGTTTCGCCCAATAAAATATCTTATTATGCAGGTACAAGGAAATTCATTGGAACAAGAAAATGGATTTGATTCTTTAATGAACTATACACTTTCCAATCATTTACCTATCATTCGTAGGTGTTGGTGAAAAATGATGATCTAGGTAGAGTTTGATTCCGAGAATCACAATCCCAAAGTCGACCTAGGTGGTGTTGGAAATACTAAGAGGGGGGGGAGGGAATCAATTTTTCTTTTCAATTGTTAATTTTTTCTAGTTAGATTCTTCACAATTAAAAATAGGGAGGTGTGTAACAATAAAATTATTAAGGATTAATAAGAACCTCAACCCTTTTTCAAATAATTGAGTACAATAGATGTGTGAGGGAACCAACCCTTCAATGAATTAGGCACCAACCTATTTCCAAGAACCAACATGGACTTTCATGAGGCTCTAACCTCTAGGGCTTCAACCCTATATTCTCAAGGCGCCAACCTTGTGTTTAGGGGCTCATACCCAAGGACACTAATACTTCAGAATTCTTTAGATGTGATGTACTTACATGAGTGTTTTCAAAAAATTTCTTCACTGTTCAATCAATCAGCTCCAAGACTATGCTTGACTGTCCAATATATGTCTCCATTATTGATGACATATCTCCTCACAGTAGGCTTGATGATTCCATCATAGAAACTAAATTACTAACCTTCAAAGTGTTAAACTGAATGTTATTCTTGGTTTTGTATCTATCTCCTCCACAAGAATGTATTTCACATGTCAACCATAGTCACAAGTTTGAAGGTATAATGATATCAGGCACCTTCTTCATGCTGTAGCTATCTCCCCCACAAGACTGCAATACAGAGATTGAATGCAATTGTAATTTTTGCACCCAGATTAACTCCAATCAACCCACGGTATTGAGACTCTTATGCCAAGGTACAAAATCGGGTTTTAGGCTGAAATTATATGTTATTACAGTCACATATTTGAGCTATAATTGGTGATAGGATAGGGTCAATTACAGTCCTCTATTCTTGCATTAGCTTCCTACTTATAAATGACACAGATCTTAAATTAGAAGATCTGAGCCATAAAGAAGTCTTCTACCTGATACAATCGATTCAACCTCTTAACTCGAGTTTACAAACAGATCTGAGCCCTTCCTTTTTACATGTCTGAGGTTTTATGGATATGAGATATCTGTCCCTTTTGCCCTCCCTTAATTCACGAGATGTGAACTATATCTTATGCTCTAAGATGTTTTTGACCGAACTATTATGTCCAAGCTAGAAAACTGAAACTCCATTTTTATACGAATTTGTCATACAAATGAAAAGACACAACTTTCGGAAGTGAGGCTGACTAGCATAACTGGCATAGTTCGACTTGGGTAACAGATATGATATTCTATCTTAAAAATTAAAGTTCTCTTAAAATATTTGGAGTTATGATGCAAGTGAGGGCTCATTAGAAAGATAAAATTGTGCTCTAGAGGATCATGAAGGTCTCATAGAAACATTCTGCCTCCAAGATAGAGAAAAAATAATTCTTAATGTTACTCGACATTTCTTTGTGAAGAAATGGAGGTAGGATAGAATGTCTTGGGATTTTTTATGGTTTGAGTCTTCATCATGCCATAGTTATATATGTCTTCATGTAGTATTCCATCATCTACCATCTAGTCCTTCAACAAGTATGTTCATTCATTCATCCTATTTCCATCAATGACAACTTGTATTAACAATCTCCCCCTTTGTCATTGGATGGAAATATTTTCTTCTCTCCCCCTTTGACATCAATGGAAATGGGGTGCCAATGTTCTCCCCCTATCATGTTGCTCCCCCTATCATGTTGTTCCTCCTGAGATGATGCTTTATTTAATGTTATTCAAGAGCAATGACCACCATCTTTTGGAAAAGATAATCAAATGCTTCTCGCGGAAGGGGTTTTGTAAATATATCTGCAATTTTCTCTTTTATATTGACATATTCCAACTTGATATTTTGTTCAGTGACTTTTTAACGGAGCAAATGGTATTTGATTGGAATATGTCTGGTCTTTGAGTGCAGCACCGGATTTTTTGAATGACTAATGGTAGTAGTGTTGTCACAAAAAATAGTAATTGGTTTCTTAGTTTCTATGTTGACATCCTTCAAGGCTTCCTTCATCCATAGAATTTGTGTACAACAATCAACAACAACTATATATTCTTCTTTAGTTGCAGAAAGAGATATAGATGATTTCTTTTTGTTAAGCCAAGATACAAGACAATCTCCCATAAATAATGCATTTCCACTGGTATTTTTTCATCATCCACGCTTCTATCCCAATCAACGTCAAAGTAAGCTGTCACAATAAGAGTTGAAATCTTAGGATACCAAGGATTGAAATCAGCCGTTCCTTTCTGATATCTTCGAATTAGCTTCACAACTAATAGATGGGATTGTTTAGGACTTGACTAAAATCTTGCTACCATTCCCACTACTTGCATAATATACGGTCTTGTAGCAGTTAAGTATACGAGAGATCAAATTATTGAGCTATAAAGAGTTGCATCTATGAGAGGGATATCATCATATTTACTTAATTTACAATCTGTGATCATCGGTGTGATCATAGGTGCACAATATTCCATCCCATATCTTTTGAGCATGTCTTTAAGATATTTTTCTTGAGATATAAACATGCCTGCAAAGTTTTGAGATATTTTTAGCCCAAGGAAGTAAGAAAAATCACCAATCATTGACATTTATAATATTTTGGACATATTTAGAGAAAATTCATGGCTCATCTCATCATCATTGCTAGAAAATATTAGATCATCAATGTATACAATTGTGATCAGAAGTTTTTCCTTGTCCATATTCATGTAGATATTTCTACCTGCCACTCCCTCTTTTAAACCTTCTTGTTGCAGATAGTGATCCAAATTTGAATACCATGCTCTAGGGGCTTGCTTTAATCCATACAAGACCTTTCTTAGCTTACATACAATTTCCTTCCCTTTGGAAATATCAAATCCTTCTGGTTGCTCTATGTAAAATTCTTCCTTGAGATCTCCATTCGGGAATGCTAATTTTACATCCATTTGATAAACCTTGAATCCTTTTGAGAAAGTAAATTCCAAAAACATTCTTGTGGCTTCCAATCGAGCTAATCATGCAAAGGTTTCTTCGAATTCAATTCCTTCAATTTGTGAGTATCCCTTGCAGACAAGTCTGGCTTTATTTCTGATGATTTGTCCATCCACATTCATCTTGTTTTTGAATGCCCATTTTCTTCTAATTATATTTTTATCTTTTGGGCAAGGTACCAACTCCCAGGGGTCATTATTTTTGATTTGATACATTTCTTCTTCCATGGTCTTTATGAAATAAGGATCTTTACTTGCTTGAGAAAAAATTTCAGAATCTACTAAAGATAATAGAGCAACATCATATTTTCTTGGAGTGTTTTTCGTCCTTCTTCGAGTTTGAATTCCTTCATCTATATTCACGATAGCCTGTTCTTCTAGATGATGTTTTTGAATGGATTTTATTTTAGGATTTTGTGAAGGTTCACTTTGAGGAACTTCATCCTCCTCTTCTTTTTCAGGTTCTTCTTCACTTTCTTCAAGGAATGGCTCAACTTCATGATATTAAATTTTATTTTTTGGAAGAACTTCATCAATATTCACATCAATTCTTTACACTATTTTCCATAAACGATTTTTATAAAATTTTCAATTTTTTCTCCTTATGGAATATCCAAGAAATATTCCTTTATCAACCCTAGAATCAAATTATCCTAGTGAGTGATAATTTATTTTTATGAAGCATTTGCTTCCAAAAATCCTCATATATTTTACTGAAGAAGGCCTTCCTTTCCAGAACTCATAAGGACTCTTTTCATTATTTTGTCTTATTTGAGCTTGATTTAAGGTATAAATTGTCATCCCAACTACTTCTCTCCAAAATTTTGGTTGCAAAATAGCTACTAGTAGCATTGTCCTTTCCATTTCTTGAATGGTTCGGTTCCTTCTTTCAACTACTCCATTATTCTTGGGTGTCCTAGAAGAAGAGAGTTCTCTGTCAATTCCATGCTCTTTACATAAATCATCAAATTCTTTTGAGGTGAATTCTCCTCCTCTATCCATTCTAAGACATTAAATCTTAGAGTTTTCTCATTTTCAATGAGAGCTTTAAGATTCTTAAAACATTCAAATGCTTCAGATTTATATTTTATGAAATATACCTACATCATTCTAGTATAGTCATCAAAAAATAGAGAAAATTACATTTCACCTTGAGGAGCTGGAGTTCTAGCTAGCCCACATAAATCTACATGAATGATTTCCACAGGTTTTGATGTTGAGAACTCCTTAGTTTTTGTGGCTAGTTCCTCAGTTTTAAGTCATGTTGTCATGGGCCACATACAACTTGATTTTGGCTTCCACTTTTTTGGCATGTCCCTTACTACATTAATTTTGCCGATGTTGACTAGGTTATGATGTTGACTAGTTATCAAAACTTGTATGCCTGAAATCACTTCTTCCATAACCAACTTTCATCTCTTTTCGCTTAAGTAACATTTATCTCCTTGGATTTTAATTTCAATGTAAACATTATATGGTTCTTACTCCTTTTTCCACAAGTTCTCTTGAGGAAGAGTCTCTTATTTCAAAATTTTTTAATACTAAAGACAACATTATGTCCTTGGTCACAAATTTCGCTAACACTTAAGAGATTATGTTTGAGCTCTTCTACCAAGAAGGGAGCTTGAGCCTTTCCTTTATTCATTTACAAGGGTAGGCAGAGTTCCTTTTCCAAAGGATTTTAGTGGATCCACTTCCAAAGGATACATTTCCATTTTACTTATTTAATGAGACAAGCTTCTTTTGGTCACCTCATTATGCATCTGCTATCCATTCATCCTGAACCAAGTAGATTTCTTTCTCACTATTAGCACATAAAGCTAGGCCACATTTATTTGTGTTGAGACTTATGCTTTTAGATTCCTCCTCTTTTGAGAGGGAAATTTTGTTCATTACGATCATAATTATTACATAAATGATAAAGACAGATCAAACTTAGCCAAAGGATCAAAGGAATTGTAAGTTTTTTTATTTGTCCTTTCTTTAGGACCACGTAGTTTGTCTGTTTGATCTTATTCAGCCTTGGTGCTTCATTTTATGACCATTGCAAGGTTTTCAGTTTAATGTCCAAAGTTTTTACAATAGTATAACACTCATGAAAAATAGTTTGGTAGTCATAAAAATAGCCATAGCTTGAACCAAATTTCTTCCTCTAGGCTGCTCTTCTTCAATTCTTGGTTTTGATATGGGCCTTTGTTCCTGACAAGATTAATTTTCTTCTTTTGGATGGAAAGAGAGTATGTTAGCATAACTCCTTGCGTTGTTCTTTGTGCCTGATGATTCTTGTTTGAAACCAATTCCATATTTGTCATGTTGAGGTTTTTGAGTATTAAGAATGTTATCAAGTGCTTGAGAGCTTTGCCAACTCCTTTTGACTTTCTATAATTCCTTTCTTACAGATATTATTTTATCTTCACGTTTTTCACAGATGTCATCCTTCTCTTTTAGCTTATTATTCAAGAAGTCTTCTCTTTTTTTTGCTTCCTCCTTTTCTACTTTGAGAGAAATTATCTTTTTTTTCATATATTATCATTTTCTTTAATGGAACTCATTAGTAATCTATCCATGTTTCCTTCATCTTCTAGTTCTGAATCATCATCATTTCTAAATTCCATGAATAACACTTCTTTACTTCCAACATATTTACTTTCCTCATCTGATTCATCATCACTTTCTTTGTGACGAGGCATATTTCTAGTAGATCTCTTTTTGATAACTACAAATTCCTCTTCATCGGACTCTTCTTTTTTGGAGAATAAGTTCTTCTTATAAAACCCTTTCTTTATGTTCCTCATCCTTTTAGAGTCCACTTCAGCGTCACTATCATATTTAAGAGGACATTTTGCAGCGTAATGAGCTATTATTCCACACTTGAAACAAATAAGAGGGTACTTACCTTTTATCTTAGATCCATTCTTAAGTCTTCATACAAATTGAGTTAATTCAATTTCAACATCAGAGTCATCGATGTTGCTATTCCATCCATTTCCTCTTTTGTTGATTTTGAGGATTTTAATGCTACTTCTTTGAAATGTGGACTTCCTTTCCTCATCTCATAGGAAATGAGAATTCCATGAAGTTTATCCATCTTGACATTATCTAGGTCCTTAATTTATTTATGGCATTTAATTTGGAGTCAAATCTGTTAGGAAGCGATCTCAGGATTTTTTGAACAATAATGCTTTCTTCAATATTTTCTCCTAACACTTTAAGAGAGTTAACCGGTTCAGCTACTCAAAGGAAGTATGATGCAATATCTTCTTCATCATCCATTATCAGACTCTCTAATTATCTACTATAGGTTTAAATATTTTCTTTCTTAACTTTGGAGTCCCCATCATACATGGAAACCATCTTATCCCATAATTCTTTGGCTGAGTAAAAATTCATGACTTTCGTGAATTCAGAATCGGTAATTCCACTAGTGATGGAATTCAAAGATTTAGCATTAGAAATTTAGGCTTTTCTTTCTTCTGGATAAGTTGGAATACCAGAGGGAGCTTTATACCCATCCAAAATAGACTTCCATACTTTAGGACCAAGAGACATTATATAGTAGGACATCCCCTTTTTCCAAAAACCAAAATTTGTTCCATAAAAGATAGGCAACCTCCCTGTTGCTTCTATGTTCTTCATTGTGCCTAAGAATCCTTCTTTCAACTGTTAAGATTATAATGAAGAAGTTGGATTTGAAACCAATTGTTTTAAATACTAAGAAGGTGGGGGGGAATCCATGTTTCTTTTCAATTGTTAATTTTTTCCAGTTAGATTCTTCACAATTAAAAACAGAGAGGTGTGTAATAATAACATTATTAAGGATTAATAATAAATTCAATCCTTTTTCAAATAATTGAGTACAATAGATGCGTGAGGGCACCAACCCTTCAATGAATCAAGCACCAACCTGTTTCCAAGCACTAACTTGGACTTTAATGAGGCTCCAACCTCTAGGGCTTTGACTCTATATTCTCAAGGCACCAACCTTGTGTTCAGGGGCTCCTACCCCAAGGACACCAATCCTTCAGACTTCTTTAAATGTGATGTACTTACATGAGTGTTTTCAATAAATTTCTTCACTTTTCAATCAATCAGCTCCAAGATTGTTCTTGACAGTCCAATATATGTCTCCATCAATGACTGTATATGTCCTCACAGTAGGCTTGATGATGCCATCATAGCAACTAAATTATTGAACCTTAAAAGTGTTAAAATGAATATTATTCTTGGTGTTGTATCTATCCCCTCCACAAGAATTTCCTTCACATGTCAATGAAAATCACAAGTCTGAAGGTATAATGATATCAGACACCTTCTTCATGCTATAGCTATCTCCTCCACAAGACTGCAATACTGAGATTATATGCAATTGTAATTTCTACAACAATATTAACTCCAATCAAACCACTGTACTGAGACTCTTATTCCAAGGTATGAAATCAGGTTTTAGGTTGAAATTCTATGTTATTACAGTCACATTTTTGAGATGTAATTAGCTATAGGACAGGGTCAATTATAGTCCTATATTCTTGCCTCAGGTTCATACTTATCAATGACACAGATCTTATCCACCAGGTCCGAGCTTTAGTGCTGCAACAGGTCTTAAATTACAAGATCCGAGCTATAAAGAAGTCTTGTAGATGATGAAATAGATTCAACCTTTTAACTCGAGTTTACAAATCTATCTGAGCCCTTCCTTGTCACATGTCCGAGGTTTTACATATATGAGATATCACATATAATTTTCTTAACCCAAAACAACTCTCCTTTTTGTCCTCCCTTAATTTGCGAGATGTGATATATATCTTATGCTCTGAGATGTTTTTGACCAAACTGTTCTATCCAAACTAGAAGACTGAAACTCCTTTTTATATGAATTTTTCATACAAATGAAAATACATGGCTTTTGTATGTGAGGCCGACTAGCATAACTGGGCATAGGTCGGCTTGGGTAACCGATATGATACTCTATCTTAAAAATTCGAGTTCTATTAAACTATTTGGAGTTAGGAGGAAATTTAGGGCTTATTATAAATCTAAAATTATCCTATAAGGATGGTGAAGGTATCATAGAAAAATTATGCCTCCAAGATAGAGAAGAAATAATTCTTAGTGTGAATGGTCATTTATTTTTGCAAAAATGGATGTAAGACAAAATGTCTTGGGATTATTTATGGTTTGATTCTTCGTCATGCCATAGTTATATATGTCCTCATGTACTCTTCCATCATATATCATCTATTCCTTCAACAAGTATGTTCATTCATTCATCCTATTTCCATCAATGACAACTTGGTTAATAGGTGGTGGTGATCACTCAATGCAAGGTGCCAATGAATTCTTGTAGGTTTTCGAAAAAATGGAGGAGGATGCTTTGAAAGAATCGACTATTTTATTTTTTCCCATTTTTCAAAGGAAGCATTTAAAAAATGCAGATCCTAGTCACCATCAATGCGGGCCATATGCAAAAAACGGCAAGAAGGTACGGGAATGACTGAGGCACATTCGGTTCTTCACCGATTAACAATAAGTCACAACTGGTCAGTACGAGTCAACCAACTTCAATCACCCATTGAAAATGTCATATATCATTGGTGATACCCAAGATAAGATAAAAAACTTTATTCTCATTTTGATCACATCATAGTGCATTACTTACTATGCGCCTGCCAAAGGTCATACACGAACAATCATTGCCGAGAGTCGAAACCAAGGGAGAATGAAGTGCATAGCCAATACACAACAAGATGCACAAATATGAGAGGGGAGCTGCCACATAGCCAAGATATGCAGGAGCACATTGAGATGCGAAGATACCCACATATTCTCAATTACCAATATACACCCCCCATCGGCTAGAAGTCATGGAGCCACTTCTTTTACATAATCATATTGATTAAGACATGTTATCACTAGACAATCTTGATTTTTTAATATTCTACATGGTTTGGAGTAGGCCAGAAGTTGGATTGGTACATAATTCACAAAAACCTATCCCTATGGTCGTGCGATAACTTAATGTTCCTCTCCCCTATCATTCACCACTTTAGTCTAATAATATTTCCTTTTTATCAAAGGTCTAGAACATGTATGAGGGCTAAGGCATAGGTTCCAAAGTAATACAACCCAATAAGTCAGTATGGATGTATTCAAAGGCAAGTCTCCCATCAAAGGAGTTTGATCAGCTGGAGGGTCTATAGGGAGGTTTTAAATAGTCCTAATTATTGAGTTATATACATTATTATCCCACGCACAATAAGCTAAACAACCTCCATGAGACAGAGGTTCAGAAGGCAGAAAGAAGAGCTAAAAAGTGGATCTGCTAATAAACCAGATCGTGTGCGCATAGCATAGAGGACAGGATAGTGTGTATGTTTGCGCATAGAATAGAAGAAGGACAGAACAATAGAAATATATATTAGATATATATAAGTTTCATGTCAATAGGACATGGGAATGAGGTTTAAATAGAATTTATATATTCACTACGCTCAGCTAAGAGCAGCTAAAGAGAGGTTGAAAGAAAGATAATAAGGGAATATATATGCATAGTCTAAGATATTATATTAAGAGGGCTAAGTGACATGGTGGGACTAATGCAATGGAGTCTATTGACTCGTCCGAGCCCCGCCCCTCCCTAGTAGACATATTGATTCCCCTACCCTCCCAATCTATGTATGTAGTACTTGCTAGGAGTCCTTGCTAATCTAACTTTCTTTCATGCAGGGAAATCGGGATAATACACTCTATCTCGGGTATGATATTTGAAAGGGGGACCTATCTCATCATAAAAATTTCTAGTGGTATAGAATCCACTAGGTTTCCTTTCCTAACACACACCAGATATACTTTCTCGCATATCGTACCATAGGGCTCTCATTCGGGTAAGTGTGTAGATCTATAATGGGTAATGCCCATAAGAAAACCCATTGTCTTGGACTTTTGGTAGGAATTACAGTAAGCTTCATTGCAATCAAGAGAAATTATTAGCTTTCTTTCAACTTTCCCTCATAGATTTCCTTAGAAATTAAGCAATGGGTTAGCAGTAGTTAGTTGCTCCTTGTCCATAACTTGAATAAGTAAAACATTCATAAAATAAAAGGATATTCCTATGTCCTATGGCTTTGAAGTGAAAAGTAGATATGAAATATCATATGTTAAAACAAGGGGATATGCTCTTTGAGAGATTTACTACTCCCTCCTTTCTTGGCAAGGAATAATAGAGAACAAGTGTGCACGTACGTACAAATCCTTTGGTTGTTAACACTGGCTAGGGAACTAGCTAGATCCTATTCAAATTCTTATTTGAGAAAAACCAGAGATTCTATTTCAAAATAGAGGGTATTCTATTTCCAAATTCAGGTTGATATGGAGTAAATTCTATAGTTTTTCCTCTCAGCTATGGAAATTAGGCTAGGCAGGGTGACAAGGCATACCTATCATACTATCTATATATATATATATATAAACTTCTAGAGTTTAGGTATGTTCCTGCGGTGCTCCAGAAAATAGTGTCACACTAGAATTTGAAATAATAAAGGAGACTAAAGATTTCCATTGAAATTAATACTTATATTAACTACGGATAAGAGTCTCTAGTGTACATGGAAGTACTGCTAAGATGGAAAGAAAATAGTCTAACTATGTGGGGAATATACTCCATCCCTTATGTAGGAGTCTCCCATTAATGATTATTCCCATTGGATTATTGCCCTCCCTATAGCAGCATAAATTATTTCCTGGCATAAAGTATTCTGGTTTGTATGACTCCTCTTCACATGGAGTTCATGATGCCTGACATTCTTACTTACTATCCCATCGGCGGACTTCATGGAAATGATTCACTATGGAAAAGTTAAATGTATATATGTGATTATCATATTATATCGAATTGATAGAGAATATCATGTAGATATGCAATTCATGATAAACGTAGATATGCAACATGGTTAAGAAACATGTAGATCTGAAATTTGTTAGGTTAATTGGTTCACCTTTACACTAGGGACTAGTACGGTTCCCTCTGGCCTATTCGAAAATTATGAATATGTCATATTGTCTAACCAAATTTCTTTTTTGTTTGTGGAATATTTGGTATTCTATTTCATCTTCAGATTGCATAGATTATGCAACATTGAAATGGAAAAGGATTGAAATATTTATCAGTCTATGGGGTATTTGAACTAAGTCTAAGAAAGGGGACTAAATCAAGTCATTAAGAAACATATTTATTTCAAGGGAAAATGAAACAGTAAGACAAAGTGAAAAATATATATGTGAGTATCAGAGACTAGGGGACTATATTACATACTTACTTAGGCGGAAGACTTAGTCAAGGGAAGACTTATTGGAGAGGTTTCATTACTCAACAACATCAAATTAGAACAAGTTATCATATTGTCCAACCAAATTATTTGTGCCTGCCCCGAACCTGAAGCCTCTGGTGGTTATTCTTGTCTGGTAGTTAGGAAACCCCATATTACTTACAATGATAAGGTAAACGATAGATACATTATCTATCATAGTCAATGGCTTCCTTGTAGGTATTCCCTTATTATCTAGCAATGATAAAAATGGACAAGTTAAACCATTCCAGAGGTATGAGGGAATGCCCCTGAAGGTTCATGCATATGGCTATATGCAAGTAGTATCATCTAGGGACTATGAAAAGGGACAGTATAGGCAATGTCAACTAGAAATGATGACCCGTAGGGACTATTACAAGGCACGCACCCCACCCGATAAGTAACTTAGAAGATTTTGTAACTTATTACCTAATTGTAGATAAAATTTCGAAATTGATTGGGGGTTATTAACTTAGACCTTACTATATGGAACTTACATTTTGGTCTAAGGAAAGTAGTAAAGCAAGTATAAAGGAACTGTCTTTACTGTGTATGGAACAATCTGAAATTTTTCTTATAGATGGAGACTACTGTCTTTATAGAGCTAGTATTAATTTCTAAGACGTACATGAATTATGAGGGGTGCTATCTATGAAAATCACACTGGGGACTACTCTGGTTCCCTCTAGCCTCTCCAATACGGCAACATCAACAAAACATAAGGAAAGGTGAAATGTGTAGATATATGATATTGTGTGTATAATATCAATCAGGCGGGGATCCAAGCTAGTTTCCAAAGCAAGCCTATTACTATACAATGATTGACTATCTCTAGTTGAATGTAGATATGTGAGTCTCACGTATAGATGTGATATAATTTTAAATGTTGGGATTCATCTCTGTTATCATTTTTCCTTAGTAGTGAGAAACATAGAGGTGAGAAGGAAGAAGGGGGAATTTTGTTAAAATTGCCATGGAAAGGACATAGGGCTCTAAAGACATAAGGAGGGTGAGGATTTCTCGAAGAAATATTGTAAGTAATAGGTTGTATTAGTAGGTCTAGCATGAGGTCTGCAGGTTAGGTTTCCCGACTAGGTATTACCCTTTGGAACTACATGGACACAACCAATTACAGGAATGGGAGACTACAATAAGCTTCTTAGTTCATTCTCTTTGGGCTTTCAATCTTGTATTATGACTTTTCTCTCATAATTTTTTTTTAATGGGTAGCAACATTAACTAGATCCAACTATGACTACATGATACTAGCTATCAGACTGGGCACATAAAACCTTTTTCGGAAGCTTACAAGTGGGAATACTTCTCTAACTCTACCTTTTGGCTAGTACCACATTACAAAGAGCTTACTAAGGCAACTAGTAAAGAAAACTTACTCTACAGATAGAAAACAATGTCTCCACTATATGGAATTACTGCTACGTAACTGACTCATGGACTATTCCATGGACTAGGCCCACTAGAGGGTTTTCACTATAAGAGGGCTTACTCAAGAGCTAAGAAAGAGTCTCGACTATAGGGTTATAGAAAAAAAAGTAGACCATAGATAGGGCCAACACCAAGGGAATCAAGATATCCCAGGGACTAATAGGACCATAGGTCCTACCTGTAAGGGACTATAGCTCAGATAGTAAGGCAACATGGGGAACTAATAAAGACCTTTGAATAACTAATAAAGATCATAGGGCATAAGAAAGGAGGTTGAAATAGAATTGATAGATTCACTATGAACGAAACATCATAAGTATTGTTGTGATCCAGGTAGGAACCAGTGTTCCATAGAGGATTTAGTTCCTAAACCAAATGGTTAAGTTAAACTCAATTTATAAACGAGTTTTTTAGTTTTGGGAATGGATGCTACCTTACCACTTCATACTTGTGGGACTACATCACCCACCTCCCCAATAATAAATACACCTAATGAATAGCTCAACCTTGCCTTCCTTAGGTGGTAAGTTCTAGCTAATGATGGGCTTATTGGTTCACAGATTGGTTCACAAATAGGCGACAAGATGACATTGGTTCCCGAACAGAAAAAAATTTATGGGTTCATGGACATACAAGAATCAATCCATGGGTTTTTCCAATTGAATGTGGATTTCTCTTTTCTCACCTGGGAGGGTATATCTCCTTTCTCTGGGCTAGTGTTCATGTGGGCCTCCTCACTTGGATATGGTTTAACGGGGGTATGTTGGTGAAACATGTGGTTACGATTGTTGATGTGATACTTCTCTCTTGCCAAACGCATACCGGTTATAAAATATAAGCATTCTGAAAGGGAAAGGGAAAGGTATATAGTCACCTTCATTATATATGATATAATACAAAGCGGGACATATCCCCTTATAAAGGGTTTATTTTTATTCTCTCGAGTATGACATGAAGGGGCCTTAGGTACATGGGAGCTTGGGGAAATTTTCTTTTTTGAATATTTTGAGAACATGGAATGGTGTAATTTGGGGATAAGCTCATATGGGAACTACATGTATCAATCTCCTTCTTCACTAACAATCTTCATTTCATCTAGTTGATGTAGGAACTTGTGTTCTGTATCAGTAAGTGAGTTATAGATTGAGGTAGAGTTTGAGGGCCTGAGTGCAGGGTATAGTAGTTAAGGTCTTTGTTTCCTTCATAGAGTTGAGTTCAAGATCAAGGGTAGAGGGTATATGGTGGGTATGTATTCTATGAGGAATTCCAACCTCCTGGCAATGACATGAAATATGATGATCGAACTGGAATGAAACTGGGGAGTATACTATGATTGGCTATCGGCTATTGGAAATCTACAAGGATAACCTCCTGGCCCTGAGAATTTCTATTGGCGACCTCTTGGCTATGAGGCTTATTATGACCACTTTATTAATAGAGAAACAACTAGAGTTTCTTTGACTAAAGTTTCTAGCAATCCACTATTTACCGATTGGCATGGGCTATTAGGGACCAGGGTGTAGTTAAGATCTAACGCACTTTCCATTATCATGTGCCTAACTGTGCCTTTTCTGTTTTGATCAGTCCAGTATTCCCAACCCATTCCAGAAGATGTGTGCTATAGTATCTATCACTGCATGCCCAAAGCTGCTCAAAGAAGTAATTCATAGAGGATTACTAGGTAAAGGTGGTTGGGGCCCCCATAAAGAAGTCGTAGGTTTGGGGCAAGGTAAAGTGTAAATACCATTTCACAGTTTCATGATGTGGTACTAGTACTTATCTGCCCATGTCATGTGTTTTTTCCAGTCGGGGTTTATTGTCCCAGCTTGTTTCTTCAACAATCCACCCAGTAACGAAGCGAGTAACTCAAGCAGTACTAGTTCACTCATTGTATTATATATGTAATTATCCAAAAAATAGTGTAGAAATTTAATACAAAATATGTATTTCCTAGATTCTCCTGATATAACAATTATATGCCACTATGAAATAAATAATCTCTTCTACAAAATATTTGTGGAATTTGAAACACAATCACCAATCACAATATCATGAAGAAATACCAATCACACATAACAGAGATAATTTACCTCAAGAAAGCATATAGCTAAAATCCCCATTATCTTCTATTATGTATTATATCATGGATCATGAAACAATTACATACAAATCTATAATCCAAGAGCTCTTGGTACATGAGGTAACTGTCTCACATTGCCATACAAAAATTGGCAAATCCCTTAGCCAATTTACAGTCTCCAGACAACATGCCTCCACTACGCAATCCTTTATGGTAAATAACCCCTGAATGATTGATTCTTGCCCACATTAACTATAGAATCCTCACAGGCACATCCAATGTGTGTGTGGTTGCATGTGTGCAACCGGATAATTTCATAACTGATAGTTTACGTCCCTTTCACCTAGAACTCAACTGGGTATCCATTAGATCTGACATGCATGCAACTAATAATAGTAAAAATATCAGTTGCATGTGAGACCACTAATTGTGAATTAATTAATAATTAATTCACTTGATCTCTCACAAGTGTATCTTCAGTTACAACTGGGACAACTGACTTTAACTCACTTAACTGAGTTTAACTGATTTACAACATGCATTAACTAATCCACCACAGCACTTCCAACTCTATTACAACTAGAGTCACTCTATTACAACTCAAGTCAACCTACATGTCCCAACAATCAACCACTTAACTCGAAATTCCTATAGCTAACTTATTTTCCACTTCATTTAACTATTTCCAAGTGCTTATTGAGAACAGATTATTGTTTATTGTTGAACTAATATTAAGGGATAATAATAGTTGACATGCATCTACAAATAGACATGAAAACTATAAATAGAACTTGTAAATGCCTCTAAAAATAGACCTCATATATAAATAGAATTTTCTCATGCATATATAAATAGAAATCCACCTAAAATAGTCTGTGTGGGCCCCACCTAGTGTAGGTGCTTAATTTTCACTCAGAACAAGGATGTTGTTTCTGGATGCCAATTTCACTTTTTCTTGTTGCAAACATCAACACTCCATCTCAACAAGAAAGGAATGTCCTTGCATGCGACATGAAACTCCATGTGTACGACTTGCAACTCCATGCATGCACCATGCAACCCTTGCATGCACCATACAACTCCATGCATGTGCCATGTAACCTTTTCATGCAACACTTCCAAAATTGAATAGCCTCCAAACAACTGAATCAGTATAATGAGTTTTTCATCAAAGTCTTCTACTTCTTCTAGCTACTGCACATGTCTTCAAGAACCACTGCACTACTGACACCTGCATCCATGCACTCTACGCTTGCTACCAACTCTGATCTGTGCTCCAGTATCCAACACTGTCAGTTTGATTTCATGTCATTATGGCATTTGAATGCATCAATCCAACTGATACTACTACTACTACTATGTAGGCTCTTCGTACCCAGGTTTGATTCCTGAGATCCGCACCATCTCAATGAATCCTACCCAAAATTTCTTCTTGGGATTATTCATGCATGTCACCCCACCTCTCACCTAGTGGTATAGTTGCATGCACTCCCTCTACCCATATGTCTCAAAATTTCTCTGCATGAGTGGTTGCTTCCACTCCATGATCCTCATATTTTGGCTGCTCCACATCCTGAGGTTCACTCTTACCTGCATGAAAATCTAGCTCCCTCTCAAGGGTCAATTGCATGGATTTATCACACTTCCCCATGGTTGGAATCTCTATAGAAATCACATCTACATCAAGTATATAGAGATTATTCACACGAACCCCAATATTCTTGAATTTATTTGTGGATTTATGCCGAAGGAAAGCTTTACCTTCACTAAAGACCACATCATAGCCTTTACCTTCCAACATTGCAACTGAAACTAAATTTTTCGTTAAGCCGAGTACATGCATTACATATTTTAAAAAGAAGGGTTTAACTGACTTCCTTTGTAAAGAAACTATACCAATCCTGGTAACGCTATAAATTTTGTCATCACCCATTTCAAAATGCATCTGGAGGTCCTTCTCCTCCAACCTACTGAAAAATTTCTCTGTCTCCCGCGATGCGGAAAGAGGCACCACTGTCCAAGTACCACATAGAACTCATTTCACTTGAAACCATGCATGAAATAAGTGATATTTCAAGCTAAAATTGCAAGGCAAGGGCCTCACCAGCCGTAGCTCCAACAACCATCTTATTCTTCTTCTTTTGTCGACAATTTGTGGTGATATTTCCATGCTCCTGATAGTGAAAACACTTCAATTTGGACATGTTGTGCTCCTTTACATCTTCACTGGCCTCATATTTCGAATGGAATTTCTTCCCCTTCCCCTTCTTCACCTTGGAAGCCAAAGCACAATCCTCTTCATCATCATTCTTTGATGAAGAGCCATCTCTGTTGTTCTTCCTGAAGTCCTCTTGCACCATATCCGACCACAGTCATTCCCAATCTAGAATTGTTTCCCATCCGTTGACAGAGACTTCATAACTGTGCCAACTATTAGGATGTCCTACGAGAGCCAAACTCACCAATCATCATCAGTTATAGTTATTCCTACACTCCCAAGCTCATCTCGACATTGGACAAACTTTGTTAAGTATACCAAAATAGTCTCGTTATTTTCAATCTTGATCTTCCTCAGTTTATCTTTGAGGGAAAATTTCCTATGGTCATTGCTGCTTTGGAATAGATCCGTCAAAACCTTCCACATAGCATATGGTGTGGCTTTCCCATGGAGGGTTGAGACAATGTCATCTCATACTCCCTCTAATAGAATTCTCCTCGCCTTTGCCACTTTCTTTCACCATGCATCAATATTTGCAGCATTTGCAACATCTAGATTAGGAACATATTTTTCAATGAATTCCTTCAAGCCATTGTCTTCAAGTACCGCCTCCATCCTTTCCTTCTAAGAAATGTATTTCGAGATTCCCTCAAGTGCATACTCTAACCTCAATCCATTGAAAGCCATTTTGATCTTGAATCAGTTGTAGCGCCATGAAATCATTTTTGAAAATTTGAATTCTTTCCACCAACAAACTTAGCGCCTGCTTCAAAATTGTAATTTCCTGTGCTCCTATACCATGTAGAAATTTAATACAAAATATGCATTGCCTAGATTCTCCTAATGTAACAATTATATGCCACTATTCAACACATAATCACTTCTACAAAATCTTTGCGGAATTTGAAACACAATCGCCCATCACAATATCATGAAAAAATACCAATCACACATAACACAGATAATCTACACAGGTAAAGCATATAGATAAAAACCCCACTATATTCTATTATGTATTATATCATGGATCATGAAAAAAATACATAAAATTCTCTAATCTAAGAGCTCTCAATACATGAGGTAACTATCTCACACTGTCATACAAAAATTTGCAAATCCCTTAGCCAATTTAGTATCTCCAGACATCCTGCCTCCACTGCGTAGTCCCTGATGGTAAAGAACCCATTAATTATTGATTATTTCCTTCCTTTACTGCACAATCCTCATAGGCACATCCAATGTCTATGTTGTTTCATGTGTGAAACCAAATAATGTCACAACTGATAGTTGACTTCCCATTCACCTAGAACTCAACCGGGTCTCCGCTAGATCTGACATGCATGTAGGTAATAATAGTAAAAACATCAGTTGCATGTGAGACCACTAATTGTGAATTAATTAATAATTAATTCACTTGATATCTCACTAGTGTATCTTCAGTTACAACAAGCACAATTGAATTTAACTCAGTTAACTGAGTTAAAATGATTTACAACTTGCATTAACTAATGCACCACTGCACTGCCAACTCTGTTACAACTAGAATCACTCTGTTACAACTCAATTCAACCTGCATGTCCCACTAACCAACCACACAACTCAAAATTCCTATAGCTAACTGATTTTCCACTTTAGTTAACTATTTCCACGTGCTTATTGAGAATAGATTATTGTTTATTGTCCAACTAATATTAAGGGATAATAATAGTCTACATGCATCTATAAATATACATGCAATATATAAATACAACTTGCACATAAATCTATAAATATACCTCATCTATAAATATAATTTTTTCATGCATCTATAAATAGATATCTACCTAAAAATAGCCTGTGTGGGCCCCACCTAGTGTAGGTGCTTAATTTTCACTAGGAATAAGGATGTTGTTTCTGGATGCCAATTTCATTATTTATTGTTGCAAACTTCAACAAATAGCTCAGCTTATATGGCTTTCTCCCCCCCTCCTAGTTTCAGAATAACATTTGGATTGAAAGATGAATGCACCTCTAAAATTATTCCAGCCAAGAAGCAGTAAGAGATCAGCAGGTACACTGTGTCCTTTCGTTTCATTAACTATGCATTAGTTTTTGGTAACATGGGTTAACTAAATATATCTGTTTCTATTTCTATGTCAACATTGGTTCAATGAGAAATCAAGCAACCAGTGTCATTCTAACATGTAATAATTTTCTTGTATGTGGGATGTGGTAAATATATTTCCATTCTCTCAACCATGGAGTGTAGAAATAAAGGGGAATGTTAAAAAATGAATCGGTTGTATATGTAGTTGGGTAATGGGGGCACTTCAAACTAGCATAACCTTACCAGCCCAAAGGAAAAAAAAACCTGACCAGTGTCAAAGGTTCTACCTCTTTTCTATCCCTAGCTCTATCCTTCCTCTTCTCGCCAAGCGTTATGGCAGTATAAAGAAGGTGCTCAACATAAAATTAAATGATTTCATCCATCCTAAGGTGATTGTAAGTAATGGATTATCTTCCATCAAATTGACTCACTTTAGTTCTGTAGGGTGAGTTCATGAACCACCATAAAGTTGGTTGAGTGTTCGGATATGTGGAAATTCCAGCCTCACTGATTAATGGGTCGAGTCATATCTCACCGCCTAAAGAAGATCTTAAGAATTTCTTCTGCGGCTTATAATATATCCCTTACTTAAAACGATATGGAATAACTATTGAACTTCATTTTTCATTATGCTGCCCATAGGGGTTCTGCCTTTTCCCCAGTGGGCGCCCACTAAAATCATAATAGGGTGTTTGACAGGCTGGTTCCTGTTCAACCATATATATCCCCTACTGATTCTAGATCTATTTACTACACAAATTACTATAGGGATTCTATAGCCCCATTTAGGTAGGGTAGGGCTCCTTTCTATATCATAAACTGACACATTGATACTTACTATAGGTGCTTGTTTCCCGAACATATCCAATGTTGGTTGAATCACAAATTAATTTTCTCATTCATCTATATATCTATTGAACCAATGCAGCATATAAACCTGAAGCTCTAGCCCTTTCTCAGCCCCAGGCTTCTATATGAGGGCCAAGCCAGTACTTTGGTCCCCCTATTATTACTATTTAAGGAAAGGCCAATTATTTCTCCTTCTCCATGGCATACAAACCTTTCTTGCCCGTAGTTAGAGAAATTTAATCCCTTTACATCTAATTAGATTACCTAGAATACATTATCAAACAAGTAAATTAATGCCCCTACCTGTTTCACTCATTCAGGTGAGAATGAAGAATATGGTATATAATGATATATCTCTTTTTATATGATATTCTTCGACCACGCTTTCGAATCCACATTTTCCTTTCCTTACAGCTCCCCATCTTTGTATATTATAGATTGGTATAAAAGAAATCAAGAGACAAACAATAAATAAGTCCTTACCTCAACCACATAAAGAATTTTGGTGAAAGTACACAATTACTTGAAACATGTGAGGCAAAGAACTCCTCATCAATCAAGGGAATAACTAAATCAAGGGAAGATCCTCCTAAACTAACCCTCCTTTCTATTTATCCCAACCTTCTCTCACCCACTTGAGCCTACCTCATCTGAATCTACCTCACCTAGGTTTGCCTAAGTCTGTCTCGACTGACTTAATCTAACATGAACCTGTCTCACTTGAGTCTTCTACCCTACCTAAGTATGCATTTGAGAGTCCTACCTTATGGCCCCAAGATTTTTATAGGTATAATCTCGTGGCAATTTAATTAGTAAATAATTGAGTTATGAGTCTCTACTCCTCTCGACTATGAATACTATGAAGGGGATATTGGTGAAGGTATAAGTCATCCATTCAAGCAAAGATTGGCTACTAAGGATTGGTGATAATAAATGATAAATTCAAAAAAGGATTGGTGGAATCGTGTGTGATCAATTCAAATCTGTGTGAGGCATATCAGTCAAGCTTTTTGTTTAGTCCCCCCATACATCTGAAAAATAATCTCCATAATAGGTAGGTGCAACTAGGTCTTCCCTTATTTTACGCCCATGGATGCTACTCATGTTGAACTTAAAAGTGAAACCTGAATATGATGGTTGAGAAAGGGACATTAGGTTAATATTAAAAACCATCTAAATGGCCAATTTCATGTCATTCTAGTGCCACTTCCATCCCACCCTTTACTCATCCTGTTGTCCTTTTTCTCATCCATCATATGAACTCATATGCTCTATGACTTACGCTTCAGATTTTCAAGCAAGAAAGAAAATAGTTTTGTAATTCATTATCCCACACTCCCATGAGTATTGATCAAGTGGGTGTCAATCAAAAGTGTCTCGTACTTACAAACATGGTCTTCTAAAGTTAGAGTTGTTTTCTTTTGCGTTATCACTATTGAAATCTTTAAGTAATTAGATTAAGGTAATGTTTAAGGGAAATTATTTATTATCTATTAAATCAATAAGGGATTGGGCCGAAGGATTACATAACTAATAAAATCATAAGGGTTGGATTCGAGAATAATGTATCCAATCAAATCATACAAGTTGGATTCGAGGAGCGGATATACCCAATCTTGAAAAGTGTCTCAATTGACCTTCCTTTTAGCAGGCATTTCTCGCTACCTACCACAGATTTGTAAGTGTTATCCATCCTTGGTAAATAAGTTCCATTCAATAGAAAATATATTGAAGTCATCCCCTCCATTAAATGTTTATGATGGAATGCTTATAGAATACTTATAAATGAATTCTTATAAACGCAAGTTCATTTAAATGATCCCTTTTATCTTACGATCGATGCAATCTTACCATGTCAATATTATTTTCCACCTTACAATGAAATATTACATGGTACAATATTCTCTTTTAATTATTAATTGTGGATCGTACCCTTCACGCATAATAAATACCAAAATGAAAAAAGGATAATGAAGTCAATAAAATGAAACAGGACCCTTACTTAATTACCAACTTCCCTTCCTCTTACCCAATAAGTTACTAATACCTCAAAGAATGGAATCTGTTAAGCCAACAAGAATATATTTATGTAGCTCTAATCTTGACCACCTTAACCTTATAGCCTAGCTCTAGATAAGCAATAGAAAATAAGGAACACTACGTTTGAGAATGAGAAAATACTAACTTACTGGAAAGAAAGAATGGGGATGCTCACTTGAAGGAAGGAGAATGCTTGCTAGATTGAATTACAGTGAATGATTTATCTCAGAATTAGGAATAGTTAATACTTTATCTCTCTAAGAAGGAGTATATCTCTAGAACCTTTGACTCTTAAGAGGATGGAAAGATCATAAAATAGGACCCTTACTTATCGCCCATCTTGCATGAATAACCAGTCTCACATGAATAGTTATTGCTTTGAATGAAGAATCTCAGCCCCATAAGAATATATATATATATATATATATATATATATATATATATATATATATATATATATATATATATTGCCTCTCCGTCTCTAGTGTAGGAAGACACATATTTTTGTAAGGCGATAGAAAGCAAGCTTAAGGGGCGCACCACTTACTATATAAAAAAAAGGATACTTACTCACTTGAAGGGATGGAAAATTCTAACTTGAAAGAGGATTGCACATGCTCACCACTCACTTGAATTAATACCAGTTTAATGAAAAAGAATCTGAAAAGTAAGTTGAAACCAGAGCAACTAAGCATTAGGATCTTTGAAGGAGAAGTGGCTCTCTATAACCTACTTCAAAGCAATGAAATAAAGCTTACAACTAGTCGGGTGATAGAAGTTAGTGGAGGAGGTGATAGTTGAACTTGGGTAAATAACCTATTTATTCAAGGTACACCCCTTGAATGGAAAACATTTAGCATTCACTTACGTACCTGTCATAGATCACAAGAAAATACGCAATATACCTGATCTCATGAGCAACTATGTTAATGAGGAACAAAGTGCTCAACCAAAAGGGAGAGGAAATTTGATGAAGAACATCTGTATCTCCCCAATAGGTATACCCACCTTTTTAGCACTACATATAAGCATTCATAAGAGAGAATAAGAAGAAAGAATAATCGTTCATTACTAATATACCCACTAAATATGGCCTTTTAGCATGCTTCGATGCCCACTCTCAAACTCCTAATTGATGCAAACCTCGTCAACCTTTCAGAGGGTATATACCATCCTCCATCCATTAATATAATATGATCCTCGGTCAATAGGCTATAGGGTTTCAATAAAGAAAAAAATGAATGGGTTCGAGAAGAAGAGCGCATCTTACAATTAAAAAAATTTCAAACCACTTCAATGGCCTTTTCTCTTTTCTATCATGTTCTATTCCTACTTCTACTCTACCTTTGAATCGTATGTGATGGATTTGTTCCATAAAGATACAAAATAAATATGTGATTCATCCTCCCATTAAGCCATGAAATCCCGATCAAGCGATTAAGTGTCTTAACTGTCAGTGAGCCTGAACTAGTGGAGGTTAGGGTTGCTTTATCACCAAGTAAGTGCGTCAGGCCAACCAATTTATAGTCTTCTCAATAGTTGTTAACCTTATTCTTTTTCATGACTCCATATGTGAATTATCCCATCCCATAAAGGGTTATAGTTAGCTATAGTTAGGGCAGTTGTAAGCTCAATGCTTTTAAGTCCAGGAAAAAGTTGCAGATTAGGCTAGAAAAAACACATATAATAATATCAACAACATTGTCATTTTACTTTGAAGCATGTTCTATCGCTACTTACAGCCCACCTGAAACCGTACCCCCCCTATCACTCATGTTCTAGCTTATTTTCAATAAAGAGAACATATATTGTTTTCTATCTCCATATGAATCTACTCGAGTCTACCTAACCTTAGTCTGTCTAACCAGAGCCTGCCTCATATGAGTTTATCTCACTATAGCCTGCATTACCTAAGTATGCCTTAGGTTCCTTTATTATAAGAATCTGCCTAAATATCTTTCCTCGCTCAAGTCTACCGTATCTTAGTCTGCCCTTACCTTATCATAACATCACATCTTGTTGATTGCTATCTTATAGCCCCCATTCATTTTTTTCACGTTCTTACTTTTCAAAAAATAAAGGAAGAAAATAATCAATCATTCCCCGATGCTCCTACATAGAGGTGTTGATCCAAATAATCCTATTAGGATAATGAGAAACCAATTTCCATGAACCTATTATACCCATAAAGGATATTGGTTGCCTTATCACCCGTAAAAGTAGGCAGGTAGGTGAAGCCAAGTTAACAAGTGAAAAAGAGGTCAAAGCCAATCTCTGGTCACATTCCCCAGACTTTCCTTCCTATCAGGGATGATACCAGCTACACTTTCATCAAGTCATAATATTGAAGCAAAATGAGAACGTAGTTGGTCAAGTCATTCATAAGCATAAGGAAGGAGAGAAAATGTAACCAATATCGAAAAAATATCTCAATCACCTTTTTATCAGGTTCTATCACCACTTCCATTCTACCTGTGACTCATCCCATCGTCGAGATCAATACAAACAACTTGTCAATAAGAAAATATATGACAATCCTCCTCCCATGTCCAAGTTTCGTTGTTCTCGAGGCGAGGTTGGTTTTCACTCACTTTAATGAGGGTTGTGCCTTCCCACCACCTTTCCACCTTAATAATTAATAGATTTACTACCAAATAAGTTTATATACCAAGTCAAAAACGTTAGTGGAGGTCACGTGCTATCAAAAAGTATAACCTTATTCTACTTGTCTTACAATTGTTGGTTAATATCTGATCATTACCTTCGCTTTCCCTCTTAAGGATAATGATAAGACCAACCCTACTCTATTAACGTCAATTTCAAGTAATAAAAATAGAAAATCAAGTCATAAGTGTTGGGTTCAAGAAGTGGATATACCTAATCTTCAAAAGCGTCTAATATACCCTTTAAACATGCAGTTATCATTACCTACCATAGCCCTGCAGGTGCTATCCATCCTTGCCCTATAAGTTGAAATAAATAGAAAACATAAATATATTTGTAAGTATGAACATCCAATGAACCAGAGTTGAAGCACACTACTGCCGATGGGATACTTTACTAGAAAAAGTGTAGGGTTCCTGATGGGATACTTCACGGTAAAACCCAGTGTGAAGGGAAAAATGATCATGGGAGACCACTTATTAATTAATCATCATGGAGATCAAACATGAAAAATAACTCTTGATGTGATCATCTATCACTTCGATCTATCTCCTCCATTGTCTACACTGACTCCTCCAAAAAATATGGAAGGGGTTACAAGGTAAACATAGAAACTTGTGAAATTGGATCATCTACTTATTCATCTGACTCATCATCTGATTCATCAACTTATAATGATGAGTGATAATCCGATATCATCATCTTATTGCCTTGTATTTTCCCTCTCTATATCTTTTCTTTACCCTTTACTACTATCAATCTATAAACCCTCTACAGATAGTTGAGGAAATGATCATCGAAGGGATGAAGGGAAGCTAGCTTGAACTGGATGTTAGAGGTAATGGCTATCTGGAAGGGGGGATGTTACTTCCTCTATACCTAGAGATTATATTGGTGGATTATAAGGAATGATTATATTGGTGGATTATTGGTGGATTGGTGGATTATGGACACGTTCAATTGTCCACTGTCTCTAATTGATGTTAGTGATGGTTCAATGAGCAAGATGATCAATCAATGGTTATAACAAAAAAAATATGGTGTTCCTAGCTATGCCTTATAGTAGCTTCCAACCTATTAGATATCTTTGCTTCCTATGATGATTATGAATTCCACTGATGACCGACCTCAGAACTCTCAGGATATGCCTCCTCTACAACACAGTTACTGCCTATGGCTTTGGCTCTTGTATTTGTTCCAACTTAGCCTGTAGGTGCTTATATAGAGCGTCTATTTATGTTATAGATCTTTAGTACCATAGATCTGTCCTATATATATGCTCGTATCGTAGATTATATAGATGACCCGTATAAACGACTAGTAGTATAATTCTAATACAAGAAGCTAAGTTAGGTCTGGAATAAGAATCGGGTATGAAATTGATAGGTATGGGTACCATTGGGTATGATGTATAGGGATAATATGGGGGGGGGGGGGGAATATGGAAGGGATGATATCTGGAGGATAATGATCAATCAATAAATCATGAACAACTAGAGTTTAATGGTACTGATGTTCTCTCTAACTTGATCCTTCAAACAAAATGGGGTTTTAAGTATATGGAAGGTCTCTATACCTTCCTATCAAATACAATATCGAGCTACCTCTCACTATCTTGATATTGAGGTTGATATTTTAAAATTATGATACCCTCCCACCTATCTCGACATATATCTACATTTGATACAACACCTAATTCCCTTGCTTATGGATATGCTTCAAGGTAGGAGGAGTAGATCTGATTTATGGCTATCATAGATATAATAGTTGCCTTATTATGAAATATCCATTTTCAGCTGACTGATCTCTAAACTTAATAATTTCTCTTTTGATTTTTCTTTGTCTCTCCACCTTACAACCCATTTGACCTCATATCTTCTTAGTTTGAGCATCTTGCTTGATATATTCATTTAATAGTAGGTGATCTAGCTACTTATTCAACTGGACCAACTAGATAAGTAAGTGAAACTACCTCTATAGGTTATGTAGCTTATCGAGGGTAAATAGGATTTGGATATCCTTCATCTCATACCAATCTTCCTTTCAATGCTTTTAGGTATTTACTAGGTATTGAATGGTTAAATGGAACTACTGGGTTATATTGAGATAGAAATTTATCTGGAAGAGCTTTGATGGCTTTCTCAAAATCAAAAGAATTTGAATCATAACTAAGGCTATAAACTAGACCACAATTGTGATGATGTTGATGATGATCACTCCATTAAGAACCCCCTCCCCCCCCCTTGATATTTAGCATCTTATTCAATGAGTGGATAGTATGGGTAGGGTTATAGTTTAGGTGCACATGAACGTTCTTTGGAGAGGGTCCCTCGAGCAACAAAATATCCACCATATATTATGGTTACCCCGTGAAAAGGGATATTGGTTTAGGCTCTACTATTTCTTCTTCAAGGAATGGAGGATATCCCCTACTAGGTGTTGGTTCACATTTTAAGAGGTGGTAGTGGGTAAGCTACTGGATCTATAGGTCCAAACTCCTCTCATACAAAGGTATGTACTCATCAAATTCTTTGCCACCTCTACCTAATATACAGAAGGTGACCTGGTTCTTTATATGTTAACTAGATCAGATGAGAACAATCATCAAAAGAGAAAATAAATCATCCTTAATATGAAAACTCCTGATTAGAGTACTCTAAGAAAGGTGGAACATGACTAGGTAAGTGAAATTAATGAAAAATTGTTGCTTTCTTTGCTACTGATGAGCATGTCTACTACTGTGTATAAGATACTAATGATAGGATAGGAACCTTAGAAGGGGAGTCAGACGGTTAGAACACATTATCTTCTTAATTCGATGGCTGATACCGAAATCCAAACTAGAAGGAGATAAAGGGAGGGATCGAGATCTTAGATCAGGCTACTTTCGATAGACCTTAGATATAATCGTGATCTATCAATCAAAATTTTATTATGATCTTACTTTTTAGAGTGATCTGGATGATCTCTACTGATGAAAATAGAGCATACACTTGTCTCATCAAAAATTATCATCGAATAATTTTTCTAATAAAATGGGATTGGGGGTTTGGGCTATGGGTTTGTAATCCAGGTCAAAGTCTGGCTTTTACTATCAAGAATCATCTTCCTCCTCCCTATCTCCTCTAAGATCCTAATCATTCGACACTAACATATTGATTCATCTTTCAGTCACATCACTGAATTCTCTTGATATTGAAGTTCAGAAGAGCACATGTTTGATCAACCTCTTTAATCAATCTCTCAATTTTCTCATTTCAATATTATTCTTTCAATAAATCTTCTTATTTTACAATTCGAAATAAATCTCTATCTTCAAATGTCTCTCATTCATTTCAGGATTATATAAGTAGAAAATGTAGAAGACTTCTTAGACCGATCTAAAGATTAAAACACCAAGCCCTAACCTAATCATTCCAATTTTTTAAATATGGATAATAAATATCTGGTGGTGTAGACTGGGTCTTGGTCATGAAAGAAATAAACTGATGGTTGTCAAGTAAGCACTCTTTAAAGGCATATCTTCGATCTATAACTACTACAGAAGAGAATCACTTGAAACTGGATCATTTGAAACCATTGGTGGAGGGCTAGTATGCTGATCATGTTAATCCTTCCATTTCAACATAAGGGTCGTTGACTGGTTCATCTACCTCTTCTAATATTCATCGACATATTCTTCAGTTTACGTTAAAATTAAATAAGAAGGATCTCTTTAGATAAATATTGATAAAGAGCAACCTTTTCAGATCGAAGGGAGTCTTAATTATTATAACTTATATATATATATATATATACTAACATATATCAATGGGAATACTATCATTTTTTGTCAAACATATTATTCTTTAAATATAAATATTACCCTAAATGATAAATCAAATGGTCCTGTGCTTTCTTCATGATTCTTGAACTACAAAATAGAAGTTCTTTTGTTATCATCAACATTCTCTTTCATTCAATCCCAATCAATCAGTCACCCCTCATCGAATAAAAAGAAATTGATCTTGAAATTAAATTATATAATCCCACCATCACCACCAAATCGATAGGGATTGGGATTAGTTTCACTTTATTCAATCAACACCTAACGACTGAGATGATGAGTTTGTGGCTAGAAATATTTCTCTTATTCATAGTATTGATGAGGAAGACCCCTCCTCTCAGTCTCTCTCTCTAAAACGATCACATCAACATTTTTCATCCTTTTTCTTTCATTTTATTTTTATCATCTCATCAATCGAATAGATATAGCTAAGGGAGGGTGTACTTAAAGATCATTTTGAATCGAGTGTGATCTTGTGTTCTTTATCTAACAACACATTTGATAGATAAACAACTGCTTTTGGCTTTACCTCCCTTATTGTATATGGTAAAATGGTGGATATATCCTGTATAAGACTAGGCACTATGCATCATTTCCTTCCACCTTTGTTAAGAAATAGGTCGAACATATTGATTAATTGAGCTACCCCTGTTTTCCCTCCTCCGATGAAAACTAGGTATTTAGTTTCTTTATTTTTGGTGATGAATATGAAACTGGTCTCTTAAGCATCTCCGAAGTCAACGAAAAGTAATTGAATGTATCGAATGTTAAGAGCAAGAGAAAAACAGAGATGATGATCATACATTGAATATGAAAATCGTATTATATTTCTCTACTTCGATACTTGAAAATATAAGATGAAAATCGATCATCAATTTGGTAGTTGGTTGGTCATTCCCCAAAAAAATATGTGGTTAAGCCAAATATTGAACTCATTTCACACCAGGCTAGGTATCAATGAATAGAAAGAATTAATCAGATGTTATATTGGTTTAATCATTATAGTTGGACCTACCTAATGGATTGAGCTCATGCATAGTGTGGAACCATTGCTACCTTGAATTTCTTAGGAAGAGGGAAGGATAAAATTGAGATTCTGGGTCAACTTATTTTCCCTCGGCTATTGGCCATTATTTACCTAAAATAGTGGTGAAAAGGAGAGATAAAAATGAAAGGAATAAAGGGTCTACTGGTATTTACTATCGACCATCCATATCTGGATTTTAGTCTGATGGATATGAAATGATTGGTTCAAGTTCTTCAATGATCTTATTCGTTCGATGATTAATTAATCTCATTTCAATCAATAAATCATGCTCACTTGAATCAGTGTGTTGTAATCAAGCTTCTTAGATGATCATATGAAGCTTCTAATTGATCTCTTGTTGTTGTATTAGAAAGAACTTTTTCTTTTTCTTTTGGGTAATGGATATGGATCTAAAAAGGATGAATAGAGAGATCTAGTCCTCTCCCTATCGTTGAGGTGGTCTACCTTAGCTACTGGAACAACTAGAATTGGATTGGTACTCAAAGCTGGAACTGGATCATCGATGATAAAAACTACATGGAGACTCATTTCAGGTTATCAGTTGTATCAAAGATGAGATGAATCAAGATAGATCTCCATTAATTGGATTTTCTAGCATACAATAGATATGTATATGAATTTTTATATGTAGTATTATTATCCTTCTTTATTTTTTTTGTCATTCCTCCCCCATATAGATATTCAAAGTTTTTTGATTGATCATAGCTCCTCCGATGATCAAATGTGCTTTCTCTTCGATATCTCTTTTGTTGATCCTAGAAAATAAGAGAGAAGGGGGTGATAGGGTTGGTCAAGGGTGGTATATATATATTGATTATAGGTTTATCCGAATATCTATATCAACTTAGATATCTAAGTTGATTTATAGTTTTATGCACTCTCTAAAGAAGGTATTTGGATTCTAAGGAGTGGGTCAATCTTAGATCTTAGAACGTATTCATATTTATTCAATACACTTTGGGTTCTCATACTCACCTTCCTTTGGTGATATCTCTACTTCTGATGGTATTGTCTCTCTCTCCCATCAATGATTCCCAAACTGTTTTGATTATTATAGAAGAGTGAGCACTCAAACAATTAGATCTCTGATCAAGCTTCTTAGATTGATAGTTTCATGCCATCAATTGAAAGGAAAAGCTATCTCATTCTCTTGAAAAGAGATTGACGTTTGAAGAATTTTAATTCATTGATTCACCAACTGGTTCTTTCTCATTGGATATTTATATTAAATCAATTTTTTTTTGTTCTTGCTCATGGGATTCAATACTATACATAGGCTTAGGATTTTATATACGTGTCCTACCATCACTTTATAAGGTTTTTCTACCCCTAATACTCCTAATGTTTGACCAAATCTCAGCTCAACCGGATTAGATGAAGGAGCTTATTTCTTATGATCGAGTTATCAACATTGAAATGATGGTTCCTGCTTGGCATCAATCGAAAGAGAGAACCCCGTCCTCCTCCTACTTACCCTCCTCAATATACTGAACTCAAATGTATTTTCTCCTCCCTCCCTCCCTTCAATATATGACTCCTACTATTATAGAGTACTACCTCTAACATCAGACCTAAATCCAAAGCCCTTAGTTCCCTATCGATATCCATTCATTCCATGTCGATCAAAGATCTAGGTCAGTGAGTTGAAGAATATTTGAATCCATTTCATTCCTCCTCCCAATTTCCCAATTCTGAACACATAAAAATATTCTCATGATTTATTTCAAAAGAAAGAACATTACACACTTCCCATTTTTCTATCCTCCTCAAAAGGTGGTGGAATATAGGCAGTGGAAGAGGGAATTGACTTCAGGAAAAATAAGGTTTTTAGGTAATAACACAGTTGGTGAGAAGATGATCAGTCATAATAATGTCTTTAGGTAATGTGGCTAAGGAAAAAGGTGACTCGATTAACTCTATATTATGTTATAATAACATTCCAACTTATTGAGATAAAACAAAAGAGGTTATCTACTTACATATAATAAGGAGATCGATATGCTTCTCCCTCTTGACCGACCACCTTTCACCGACCTCTTGATATGCCTCCTCCTCCACACAAGAAGAAAACCCAATCTATCCATGATTGATATCCCCAACGCGGTGGGTATATATCCCACCCAAGCCCCAAAAGTCAGGACAACGAAGGGCTCATATATTTTGATTATTTCACTTATTCATAAAAGAGCTTGGTCGATTAATCAATCTCGAAAAAATAAATCTCAAAGAGATAAATCCTTTTCATTTAATATTCTTCAATCATATTAATTCATAATCATTCAAGGCTGCTCTTCAAACAATTTTCAATCTCAAAGAGATTAAGAAATCAATTTCATTCTCATCCCCTCCATCGAATGTAGGAAAGAGTAGCTTAGGGGTATAGGAAAAGGTCAAGATGAAGGAAGGGGTCGTAAAATATTCATATCTAGATCATCCAAATAGATATGTTGTAGTTTATCCTATACCTCCCCCCGCCCATTTTCTCACCACCACCACCCATATCTGAGCAGCAAAGAGCACTTTATCCAGGGAGGAGAAGTTGGATCCGTAGTGATACCTGGATATGTTCCATTTCAATAGTATTCATCGGAAGAGGATTCCATTAAATCTAATGATCATATCTCACTCCATGTCTAGATATAATTAGTTATAAGTTATCAATGGTCCTTATATCTAATTAACAGTAGCCTCGCTAATGATGACTAACATATTTATTCACTCGTATGATGTTGGTAACTAGAGATAGTATTTCTCACTCTATTATATATGAGATTATTTCTCTATTATATATTATTGGGACATTATGAAATGAGTTAAGACGTCAACGAAACACTTCATATAAAACAAATTTTTCCTTCATCGAGGGCTCGTATGATTTTGATAACTAGAGATATAATAAAGAGAAGACACAACTCTATAAAAGTCTACGTATATTGTAGCTCCCTTAAGGAAGTCTAAGGGTCAAGAGTTTGAGAGATAAGTTAAACTATAGGTTAAACGCTCGAACAATGAGAGAGGAACAAATTCTCTCGACTTACATAGAAGGACAGGATGGGTGAGTTACTAAAAGATGATAAAGCATAATTACATATAAAATATGAAAAATGTTTAGTTAGCACATCTATTTTGGGCACAAAATGTGACTTTAGGTTCAAATCCAGGGATCTCTCTCTTCGAGGGAGTTAGTTTTGGACTACTCCTAGTCAGGTCAGGGAGGATCAGGTTGCTTAAAGGGCCTTCATAGAGAAAAAATTATGAACACCAATTATGAAACAAGGTAATGTTCGTTGTTTTAATCCTGTCAAATGTATTATAATCGCTGGATCAATATCTCTAGAGCACGCCCTTTCACTCTCCAATTTATCACCTCTTCAAGTTAAAGCGATAGAATAACGTAAGCCAAAAGGTGTTGAACTATGATGGTCTTTTAGAGGACAAATATAGGGGAGTGAGGGATGAGCTGCTTGACCATAAAAGACCAAAAGGAGGGCATGTTTTTATGCACATTTTAGAGAAAGGAGTCCCAATTGTATGGGATTATTTTTCACAATGGTCATTCAACACCTTGAAAAAGGCTCTTATGTCCACCCCAGTGCTAAGTCCTCCAAATTACAACAAAGAGTTCTTATTGTATCTCATAGCAACTGAGTAAACCATTGGCATGGGTTTGGCTTAGGAGGATGGCATACATCATGATCACGTAGTAGGTTATATAAGTAAGAGCTTCACTGGACCTGAGTTAAGATATGCTCATGTCTAGAAACTAGCCTTGGAAATAGTCCATTCAATTAAAAGACTTAAAACTATATTGTTCTTCGGTGTACCACGGTGATTGCAGACATTAATCCATTCAGGCACATATGTTCCCAAGGGGGGGGGGGGCGCGGGAGGGCGGTGGGGGGTGCATGTACAAAAAATGGATTGTCATATTGTAGGAATTTTATTTAGACTTTGCATCAGCCAAATTGAATAAGTCTCTAGTATTTGTTGAAATTATGTCGGAATTACCCCAAGGCAGTGAAGATCGGATCAAAATGGACACATTACCTAATGAAAATTTGTTCCTAATCACATCCAATGTCCTTGGTACAGAGACATCCTAGTATACATCGTGACCCAAGGGTTCCCCTCTTACCTTTCTCGTGATGATTTCTGGTGCATTCGACACCACATGAATAATTAACTTTTCATTGCTGACACTTTTTATCGACGGGATGTATGTTTTATTTTGAATTGTTGTTTGACTCACGAATAATTAAATAAGTAGAGTTATGTCCGTTCTATAAATTGACGATCGATTATTTCAAAGAGGTGGGTCCTTTTATGGTGTAGGGTGATAAAATATGAGTAGAATCAGTTGTCTCATACCCACCAGGATCCAGAAACGGCGAGCACAAATCTACAAGTAAATCAAGTCAAAGAGCAAAAACTTCCCTATCCTACAAATGCGTCCACTCAAGTACCCGAGCTATAATAACTAAGGGACCAAGAAACGATGAGCACAACAACAAGAGAGAGAATGATATCCAAGCGGGTTGAGTGGGTCCAAAACCTTAATCCTTCCAATGTGATTTTCGAGCTACGTAGATTCAAAAGAGGAGTTGTGGGAGAAATAAGATGGTATTCATACTGGGATGTTGAAAGACGCCAATATAAACGTGATACTTATTGGGTTCCCAATTTTTTCTGCCTTAGAAGGAATGTGCTAGAATAAGGCTTGAAAAAGCGAAGGCTCAGGAGAACATGCTGAAATGCAATCCAAAGCCCGAGAACATTGTGAAGTCGAAATAGCTCTAATAATTAGGATAGATTTATTATTATGCAGGTTTTACACAAATTGAAGAAATAATAGGTTAAGATAATTTTGTTCATTGGGAATTATATCTAGATTCATGGCAACCTTTTTGAAACTGGTTTACCCTCCCACCTTTATCCACGCGATATTTCCAGCGGGCGGGCTCAAATAGTAAGAATCAATGGGATATTCCCTAGCAGTATGGTGCGAAAAGAGCAAAATCGATACGAATGAAAGACCCTTGATGTACAAGACTACGAGGGGAAGAGACAGGACATATTCTGAATGCTATTGATTCCACCTAATTGTATTTCTCATTTCTTTTCGTACCTCATACCAATAGATACAACAAAAATGCATGGATTCGTACCTCTATGCACAAGCAAGCTAGACAATCTCATTAGAGAGAAGCGTAGCTCAAGTTATCACTTACCTGAATATATGGGATAACCTTCTATTTCTTCCCCTATAATCACTAACTATAAAAGACCCCTATATTTGGGGGAAAGCATAATAACATATTATACGATATTATGGTACGATCAATATGAGGTCGTAAAGAATAATTACATATATAATGAATGACCAGTATAAGTACGCCTATAAGAAAGTGTAATTACATACATTATAATAGTAATGACGCTCTGGAATCCAATTTTCTGTTATATACGTAATTACGCAATCGAAGAATTCGTACATAAAATAATTTAATTGAAAAGCCATTTCATAATGATTTGAGGGGTTATAGGGCTTTATCGGATCAACCCTTCCTTATGGCTCATGATTTGAGGAGAAGGCCCATAGAGGGGTGTGCCTTTCACTTGGGAAAGTGTTTATTTTATGTTGTTGTTGATGCCATCGATCAATGGTTGGTAAGAGTGTCTATAGGTTAGTTCTTTGACTAAGTAAATCTCAATAGGCTGGTAAGTATGCTCGATTCGAAATTTTTATTCCCAATGGTAGAATATCTTCCTTCTCCTCTCGAGGAAAGGACATGAGATAGAAGAACCGTCTCATCCCTTTGACTTAGGAAAGGTTCATCCGCCACTAAGGTTATACCTTACCTCAAAACCTTAGTTTTACACCTCAACTCCACCCTTAAATATACTCCTCGACTAAAACCTTAGCTCCACCCTTCAATCCAAACCCTCTTCCTCCCCACCTAGTCCTATTCTTATTGCTTGCCCTCCTCTCCGAACCATCCACCTTTTCGCCATCAGCCCATTTTTTCGGCTCATCGATGGTTTTCCCCTTGAGCCATAGCGAGACCGACTGATACATATGTAATGATGGATCAATATGCCAATATTCCTTCCTATCTTTTCTTACATATTGATCTCTTACCAAAGGAACGTAGTCACTTATCCACATCGAGCAAGGTGATATCTATAAATATCTCTACTCTTCCTTCCAGAAAAAATTAAGGGGATAGTTGAGGGGAATAAATGAAGAACGATTGAGGGAAGAAAATAGGCTAAGCGCTACCGATATTTGGAACTATAGTTCCTAGGTATAAGTAAGTAAGTATTGAGGATCTTTAACCCGCCTTATTTAAGGAAGATATGAAATCTTTTGAACTGGATCTTTCCTGAACTGTTGTAGTTTACTCTGTTAACCAAGATACAAAGGTAGATACAGTAGTGATTCTGATACTAATTCTATAGTCAGACCAAGCATTTGAGCGAGATGGGGTTGACTCACAGTTCCAGGCAAGGCCCATGGCATCATACCTTCTGGTTACAGTGCTAGTTGGAGAACCCATTGATCCAGATCCAAAGCAAGTAGCATCACCCATAGCAAGGGTAGAGGCACCAAATTTTTCATCAATATAAGTACCAGTGGTTTTAGTTTCAACCAAAAGCATAGGAAGGGGTAGTGGAGGTAGTCCCATTTGGAGTTTCTGCATCACGAGTGCTATTTATTCCCACCTTTAGTTCATGCATAGGTCGCAGATCCAATTATAGAGTGTGTAGCAACAACAAAGGCACATACAATAACAAGGGTAGAGGCTTTAAATGCGGAGGTGGTTGCATAAGTTTACTTCGTAGAAGTGGACTCAGTGTTAGGGGAGGTAGAGGTAGTTCTGATGCGAGTTTGAGTTCCAAATCTAATTCCAAGTACGGATCCAGAGAGAAATGATGATCGGACACCATGGCCAGTGAAATCCCTTCCATTTAGAGAGTAAGAGTCAAGAGTGGCAGTTCTTATTTCAGAGCCAAAGTAAGCGATCAAATTACCCTCCCTTTTGACTTGTTTCAAAATAGGTTTTGTTCACGAGACATAATTTGCATTCATTCACCGCCATCTGTTATAGTAACTATGACCATCTGCTCCCGTTACCCGTGTCATTTCACCATGATCCCAATCATATATGCCTACAGAGCCAATCCAAAATGCGTCCATAGTTGACCAGTTCTCCCACTTATGCACCAATATTACCATAGCTTCTTTTCGCCTTCGGGGTCAAAACCCATTACATAGCCTGGCCCATTGATCGAGTAAAAGGAGAAGTTTGAAATGCAACATCCCTACCAATTCGAAAGACAAAGCCATAAGTTTCTTACCTTTAATCTATTGAAGTTTACGCAACATTCCATCCAATTTGAGAGCCAGCGCTTCGCTCGGATACCGATGAGAAGATAGAATAGAGACCTTAGGCCAAAGTCTAGATCAAAGCATATTTATCTTTGTAATAATCAAATTTCATGTTTTCTATTTCATAATGGCATCACCATAAGAAGAAAAGGTGGGAACATCGCCTGTTGTTAAGGTAGCTAGAGCAAAGCTAGTGAGATCTCGGGAACAAAGAAAGCATCCCCACCAGATTTAAGGGCATACATTATTTCAGATCTCCCAATAGAAAATCTAATTCGAGTGGATTCAATTGCATACCTAGGTCGCCCAATTCAAGTAGAGTCAATTAAAGATCTAGAGCTAGTAATAGAGATAGCAAGAGTAGTGAAAGATGTAACACGAGCAATTATACGACCAACAACTTAAACAAATTCGATAGCCAGTCCTAAAGCATGGGTAGAAGTCAAGGTAGCATCCCTTTATTTAGCCCTTTATGAAGATGTTAATTCCGTAGATCTCGTTTATTCTTTTGACCCATACCCAGGAGTAGAAAAGATGGGGGTAGGCACAGGTGAAAAATTTGCAGTTCCAGATCCTCTAGTAGTATAATATATAAAGCTACAGAGCCCATTTTCAAGAAAAAACCCTTTTTTTCGTGGAAGCAATGGAAGCACGAACATAATTAGAGGTAAAGGTACCTATTTCATATCCTGTTCTAAATCCATATGTAGTAGTAGATCCAGTAATTGGAGAAACAAGAAAGGCATCAGTAGCATATGTAATTAGAGTAGTAGACCGAGCTGTCGTACTGAAGGTAGCAGATCTAGGACTAGCCATCTCATAAGCCAGTTATTACTCCCACCTATCCAACAATCTAGATGGTTATAAAAGAAAATCTAGCTACTTCTGTTGATCCAGTTGGTTCAGCAGTTGGTTATATATAAGTCGATCGAGCATCAGTATAGGAAAAGGCCATAGAAGCATAGGTAGCTGGGACAACAAGAAAGGAAAGAGCATCTAAGCTTGTGGCATCACTTCCATTTCTATGCCCCGGAGCATCCCTTCTAGTTATTGTTCGAGAGCCAGAAGCATTACATGACCCAAACCCAGTTTATGTTGTTCATGATTGATATTCCAATGTTAAAGATCGATATATAAATAATAAAGTGGCTTCCCTAGTCCTAGCCACAAAGCCAGGGTTAGAACACGGACTGGAAAATATAGGCAGGGACAACAATTGAAGAGATATGGGTGGGAACAAAGAAAAAGGAATAATTAGTTGGAATCCCATTGTTTAATTAATTAATCCACCAGTTGAATAATCCATTTCAGAACTAGTTGATCCAGCCATTGGCCTAGTGGCATACCCTCCCTTTTTATAGCTAGAAGAAGCGAAGAGCATCTAAGCTAGCATCTCTTCCAATCGTTATAGATCGATATCAAGACCTAGCAATAGTTGATCCAAAAGAAGCATACGTAGATTTCATAGTAACTGTTGATGATGGAATCAATTATGTTGTTGATTATGATCCAGTATTACAACCAACAGTTTTACCAGTAGCACCCTTACTAGCAGCATATATGCCACCACCACCACCAATAGCATGAGTTTCAACATCAATGATGGAGGTAGTCGCATATCCAGTTCCATCGTAAGAAGCATCCCCCTTTTTTCTTAGTTAATTTATTTTTTACAGATACAAAGGTAGCATCCGCGCTAGTTCGATTCCAGCAGATCAAGTAATAGATCCGTTTCTAGATCAAGACCTAGCACCAATAGCATCCAAAAATAATGCCCAAAAATAATGCAGTTGATTCAGCCAGCCTTCATTGATTGATGATTGAGCCATCGAGAAATTGATTCTGATAGCTAGATGAGATTGATTTATGAGCCATTCATTGTGGGTCAGGTAAAGCTTCGAAGAGGGAGGGGGGGAAATAATATCATCATTGGATTAACCCAAGATATCTCTATAATTAGGTATATCTATGAAAAGAGAGGAGGGGGAGACCTCACCCAACTGATGGATGAGAAAGAATAGGGTATAGGGGTGAGGCACATTAAGTGACTCGACCAAATTCCATAATGACATATATAATTTGTCTCGTTATGGTTGATCCTTCTTGCACATCATGATTGGAAGAAATGGAAGAGATGAGTGAAATCCCTAAATTAATATTTGGTGTGGGGGCACAATTTCATAATTACAATAGCATAGTTTATAATTACATATATAATAGCAACGTTGTCTGCTAAAGCATAATTACATACATAAATAAATAAATAATTATAAACCTCCACTCACTCTTTTTCTTTTTCCCTTCATTTATGTTAGTAGCACATTTGAAAATGAAATTTCTATAAGAGTTACTTGCCCTTAGTTACCACAATGAAATATCGAGCCTTTTCATTTCATTCCTCCATGCTCTTCCCCATGGTAAACAATCTTACTTATTCTCGCATAGTCCCAAGTATTGTTTCTCATTATTTCATCATGGCCTTCTCTACAGATATGGGATATGGTTTGAAATTATGTGATGGTCATCCCTATACCTATATGGGCCAACATAGCAGTGTAGTAAGTATCAACCTTGTCGGACTGGATGGGGGTGACCTAACCATTCCTTCTGTCAGGATGTCTCAACCTTGTCTGAGCATATTCTGTAAACATTTATTCTCTATTCACTATGGGATGATAAAACTGTTTGGGGTTCTGAATGTCAAGAACAACCTTGTGTCATTTGTGTGGGAACCATCATTCTCTACCTTCTATGGTGTAAAACATTCTAGGCATGGCTTGAACGTCCCTTGAGGATGTTAGAAGAACCTTCCTTGTCCAAAGATGTGAAGGAAGCTGTGATTATTCTGAATAATATAAATAATAAGGCTTCGTGAGAAGAGATGGCATAATAAAAAGTGTATTCATAAAGAAGACCAATCAGAACGTCAGTAAAGAATCTCCCTGAAACCACTAAACTAAATGAGGATGGGTATGGAAACACTGAACCTAGTATCCTCTTGACACACTCATTTTGCGACTGGTTAAGAGGTTCCTCATTTGTGGGCTGATAGAACAAGAGTCAGGAGCGACAAAGAGAGAAATAAAGGGGCCTATATTTCCTATGTCGTGGGGAATAATAATTCATTGATGAGCGTTGGGTCACTAGGTAAATATAGAAAGCGAGATGAATCATTTTGCAAATCCTTCCTTCCCAAAGGGCTTGTTATTAATATAGGTAACCCATGCATATAGAAAAGAAGATTTTATTTCCTATTATTATTACTGCCCACCCGCCCAACAATGTTTCAATAAAATAGTCCACTGGTAATGTAGGTCCCATCCCTCTGGGAATACTGCAACTACGCTCTTCGAAGAATCTATCAATTGGCGATCTCTTTTGTATCCATCCCACCTCGAATATAGAATATCTGAAAAAGGAATAGGATTTATAGTTCCCATTTCAACTAAAATAGGGCAATGATTAAACGCAATTAATAAAAGAAACTTTATGAATAAAAATCTTTCTACCCATGATTCATAGGAGCATTATTTTTCATTCTCGAATCCATTCGTAAGAGCATGAGCATCTCGATTCCGGGGTATGAAGAGCATAAAAGTGGTTCTTCTCCCCATGCATGGTATCCCCATCTCCCTTCCCCAACTCTGTCGGGCTTACCATTGGTACTCTTTGTTTTTTCTACACTCCCATGGCCTTTATGGACGTAATAGTGGGAAGTAGGCAGTATCATCACTTTTGCACCTATGTGTTCGGAGTGGAATGAGCCTTCTTTAGCTCCTCATGCTATGAAACTAATAAATTGGTCAACAGATTTCCTATACATTTGTGGATCTCTAGTGGATCATAAAGAAGACTTAGAAGTTTTAAATAAATTCTTTAGTCGAGTCAACCATCCCCATTTGCTGGCTTTAGAGGCTTATATTATTATGAAATTGGTCGGGGACCCATAGAAGATCAGTCTTCAGTCATTTACCAAGGACATATATCTATCCCATTTATTTAGGACTCCTTTCACCAATCCATTCCCCATTCATCGATCAATTGGGGCCAACCTTGAAATAATAATCGAATAGGGGGTTGGGCATATATTAACGATATTGTATTTAAAAAAGAGGGAGTGCTATTGATTCCACACCTTGACTAGAGGGTATTTTCAATTTTATTCTAGTACCTAAGCCTGCTCTCCAGTCAGGGGGGAAATTGCTTCCATATCTATCTCCCATACCCCACCTTAGCATTGTAGGGAGGGAGAGATAGCTAATTTTTTGGCCTGAACGTTTCAGATGAAAATAGAGAACGTACGTAGAGGTTGGTACTGGGAATTGGTGACACTCGTTCGATATGGAACTATATCCCCTAGGTGGGATATTAGGTAGATCTGCCTAGTTTTATATGAAAATTAATTCAATTTACTAAACCACCCATGCCTCACATCGTAGCATTCGCCACTCAACTTCTTACTCATCCTGTGCCTTACACTGAAGAATGTGACAACCCGACCACTTGACTCCCACTAAGAGTTTCGGATGTGGCGTGAAAAATGAAATATTTGTTGAAAGGTTTATGTAGAAAGGCCACAACATGATATTCTTGGAACTTCCAATTCTAATCAAGGATTCCACATTGCTAACTACTTGAAAGGTACTTAGTGAGGGATGGGGCTCTGTTTCAGTGGCTCATCTCCTAACCTTTCTTCACCCTCTACCCATGGATCTCATGATTGCCTCTTCACTCACCGATAGAGGGGAACTTGGCTTGGATCTGTTAGTTCTCCATAATTCCAAGGCTAAAAAAAGAATCCCGGAGGGCCAACATCAAAACCGCTTCGAGCCTAGCATGTATCCCTCCTAGACCTAGACAAGGATCTCTCTATTAGATGTAGATTTTTTTGATTGGGAATTTTATGCTAGTTAATAGGTACAAGATTTGGTTTTAAAATTGTTTGAATTGATTGGGACAGCAAGGGAAATGGACCATTTGGAAACAGAGTCAAAGAAACCTAATTCAATCAATCTAGGTTCTACTTGAAAGCTTACATGGTAGGATAGTCATCATTGTTGGTTTAATAACATGATTTTGTGATGTGATAGAAAAGGTGAGGAAGGAGGATTGTGGCAGAGAAATTAAGAATTCTGAAACTAACCCTCTAGTAGAAAACATAGAAATTATCCAAACCGAGAAACATAGTGTCCTTTAAACAAATTTTTCTCTAAATTTTCTATTGGATAATTCAGAATTTATGGATATCGAATGAATGACTGTGAGAACGTAGATACATATTAACAAACACTTTACCAACAAGAATCACATGAAAATTCTATAATGCTACAATTGTATTATTGAAATGATCAAAAGAGGCTCTATGAGCTGATTTACAACATTTGTCCCATCCTACCTACAGATCCCTCACTGATCCACCTTCAATACTTCGACCAGTGAAGTATTTATACAAAACTATTCCAAAACAAATTACATTAATGCTATCTTAATATATAGCATATTATTGGCAGAAATAAATTCTAACTGTATCGTAAAAAAAAAATTCATGATGTGCTGGCGCTGCTTTGGTGGCCATGAAAAACTCCAACATTTTAGCCCTGCTAGTGAAATATAGCTTCTAGTATAAATCTATGAGGGCCTCATATGAAAAAGGAATGGTATTCTCAACAATGGAGGCTTGCGTCATCTTTTGGATAGATTGGGCATCAATAGAAAAGAAGGTTTCTCCTGTGGTATTAACGATGGCTCTATGGTTAATGTCATAACAGGACCGACATTTTTCGATGAAATTTGAGCCACTATGGGTTTTAGGAAAGATGTAAAAATGAAATATGGTCTCCCAAAGGCCTATGTATCAACTTCTTGAAGGAATTTTTCCTCGATCCATCAGTAGACATCGAATAGATCGAAGTATGAGTCTGTCTCATGGACTATGTAATCTTTGTCTACTAGGGCTATATGATTTATGTTTACCTGAGGGTAGATGATAGGGTTGAAAGGGTCCTGGTCTTTCTTAGGAGGCATATTGTATTTGTTGTAATTTATTTCTCTGTGCAATGAAGAATGGGATGAAATAATAAGGGAACAGAGAAAGGGAATTGATATGGATTAGTATTGGGGAAGGGATATAATTGAAAGGGAAACATGAAAAAAACTGAAGAATTTAGAAAGAACCATAACCTGATTTGTTGAGAGCTGCTAAATTTTCCTTGGACGAATAATGAACTCTTTTCAACAACGGTTCTCTGTGACTTCTTTGCAAATTTAGTACCTATAATTTTAGAATAATGTTAGCAAAGTAAACTCTTGTTTTGGACATGAATCCACCTTTTAGTTGTGGTTGGTGGACTGTTGTGTTGGCATGGGACTAATGGATAACGACGCGACCGTTTATGGTGCAACGTATTGTTGGTGGGAATAGATGTGATAGGGCAGAGAGTACAGGTGACTGTGGACATGGCACAACGTCATTCACAATGGTAAAAAAAGTGCGATAGTTTGGTTAACAATAGAAATAATTTTTCAGAGGGGTGCCAGAGTGGTGAGTGGTATCGGAACATGGGGGTGCGAAGTACTGCAGGAATGACACGTAGCGGGTTGGACGGCAATGGATATCGACCATTTTGGCCCCCCCCCCCGCATGGTTAAAGTTAGAGGGTTGAGGGGGGTGGGGCAAAAAGAAATGAAGATCTTTGGATATGGAGCTGTGTGCGGGGATGATGGAAAACTGAAAGGTGATTAGTGCTGATGGGACGAGTGAAGTGATGGTGGGGTCATGAAATAATGTATGGTGGGGGTAAGGTAGATATTTAGGATATGTTATGACCCAAAAAATTTTAGCACATCATTGTGATAAGGTTACAAAATTTCATGGTTCAAAACTGGGTTTAGAACTCAATTTAGGTTTGGTCAAGGGTAGGTTTTATATTTTTATGGTTTAAATCTCATCCTTAGGTTCAAATAAAGTACTTTTTAAACTTCTTTCATGTCAAATATTCATTATTTTCATTTGTGGGTCATTTCCTTAAGTTTCGGGTCAAAACTGTTCAATTAGTCAAAAAACCCTGTTTTCATAGTGCCACCCATTGAAAAAAGTTGTTTTGCGCTACGAAAATGCTGATAGTTTTGTACGCAAACATGAAAAATTGCATTGAAGGCACTACGAAAGCAAGGATTTATAACTGTCTTGTCAATTGAGCTAGAAAATGCCAGAAACCATTGGGAAAGGGTAGGATAATTGTATGATGAGTCAGGTAATGATGAAATTCGATGTACTCACCCACGTTTGCAGTCATCATTGTCATTATATGGTATGAATGAGGCATCATTCAGTTATGAGATGTCATTTTAAAATTTCAAAATCTTTCCTAATTGGTCATTCTCATTTTCCTTTTTCCTCCATTCGAAATGACTGAGCCCTGAAGTGTTAAACCAAACCTGTGGCCAGTTCATACAAAGGTTTTCTACACCCATATCAAGCGAGGCTGATACAAATTTATCAAGCAAGGTTGCTTTTACATATATTCAAGCGAGGATGATACAATTTATCAAGTGAGGCTAATAGGTTTTTTGAAAAGTATGGTAGAAGACAAGAAAATACACAGAGGAGGACAGTGCTTAAGGCATGAACCTGAAGATATGAGGTTAATAACTGAAGACCCAGTAGTGATGGAGGCATTCAGAAAAGTAGGCTGCTTACGGTTTTTTGAAAAGTTCCAGGGCTCTCACACACATGTATCCAAATAATTTGCCATGAATTTTAATGGAACAACTACTAAGGTTGGGATGTTAAGTGTATCTATTACACCAGAGACCATTGCTGCTATTACAAAGACACCAAGAGGTCAAGAAACTTGGTTTAAAAGCTTCAAATTTGATATGGAGTAATGCAAAGAGTTCATGAAGCTTGAGTACACAGACATGGACCTTAAGAATGTTATCCCTAGAGGCTACATCAAAGACACTTATTCAAAGCTTTTTCTCAACATACATAAGTATTTTACATGTGAAGGCAAATATCACAAGGTTTACTAATATCATTTCAAGTTGCTTCTACACTTCACTAGTAAGATTTCACTTGATGGCTGGATGATAAGGTGCAAGGTGCAAGAGAAGTCTGAAAGGAGTGAAACATCCTTGTTTCATCATGGTTTAATGAAGTTATTGATTTTAGATGAAGTTCAGAAGATAGGAAGGGATTGGTCATATTTCTTGTTTATAAATGGTTTTGAGTTGGAAACCCTAACCCCTGCAAGAAATCCTAAAGATTAAGGAGTTCCATCACCACCAGCAATAGAACCAAGTCAACCTATGGTTGTAAAACCAAAAGAATCTATAAAACTGAAGCCAAGGAAACAAACTAAGAAAAGGGCAGAGCAGATATAAATGTTTGAGACACCAACTCGATCAGCTGCAAAACAGAGGTCAAAGGTTGCCAAAGATGAAAAATAGAAGCAAGATGTCCATAAGCAGGAAATAAAAAGAGTAACTAGAAGCCAAGCAGTGACATCAAAAGGAAAAATAGTTACTACAGAGGATAGCCCAGTAGCAAAGGGAAATCTAGAGGACATTCTTCATGTTATTGACATAGTGGAGACACCCATTGTTCAAGCTGAGTTCATTGGGGAAGATGAGCATAAACTAAAAAATGCCAAGTCTACCAAAAATATAGAGTTCATTGGGGAAGATGCAACTTTCATCTTTCAAGCAAGAAAGCCTATGACTAGGCATGCTAGGAAACTGAAGGAAGGCAACAAGGAAGTTCAAAAACCCACTAAAACACCTAAAGCTCCTAAGGAAGTTGTTGATATCTCATCACCTACGGTGAAGCATACAACCAAAAAAAAAAGAGGGGAAAAGAAGAAATGATAGAGAAAATAGATTTTCAACACCTTAAGGAAAAATTGAGGTTGGTAAACCAGGAAATTTTTTTCATGAGAAAAAGGGCTAGAAAGCATAGTGTCGATAAAGCACAGTTTAAAAGGATGAAGGCACTATGGGAAGGACAAACTGATTCTATTTCTGAAACTCTAGGTAGTGTAGAGCAATTTTTCAAGTGGAAAGTTCCAGAAATAAAGGAAGCCAAGCTTGTTAGGATAATAAATACTCACTTGAGAGCTACTAATGGAAGAATTAAAGATCAAATGCAGGACTTAGAGAAACAACTGGAGTTGATTCAGGATGAGTGAAAGAGAAGAGGCATTAAAATAATAGTGATTGTAGAGCTAATAGCTAAATCAAGTGAAAATGAAGAATAAACTTCAAGTAAGCTATAATGACTATGTTTTTATTGTTAATATCGTTTTTAAATGTTGCAAATAGGTGCATTTCAAGTTTTTGGCATAACTACAGTTTTCGTTTTTGAAATTTTTTGACGAAACTGCTGTAGCAGGTTTTCTTGCTCATTTCTATCAGATTTTGAAGGGTAAAAGAATGAATCAAGAACTGAATTTTCTATTGAGGATGTATTAAAAGGTAATGAAGAAAATATTGGAGGAAAGAAGTCAAAAATTTGAATAATAAGCGTTAAAATGGAAATGTTACAAAGGCTACGAAACTGCTGTGTTTTTGTAGCGCAATACATTACAACCCTTTTGAACAACTTTGGAGGCAGTTTTGGATAACTAGAGCCTAGGGAGGAGTTTTATGATGTATTAAATCAAATTCAAACAACTAAGGACCTCAAAAAAGAGAGTACATGATGGTCAGAATGTTCAAATAATGCACAAGACTCTATGCCTATAAAATAGGGGGTTGTTTCCTATTTTTGTGGAGGTCAGTAATATGGTCATGAAGAGTTGAAGCCCATCATCCATATTTGACCATGTGATGATACACTTGGAAATGATGTAAATTTGAATAGATAAGGTTTTTATAGATAGCATTAAGTAGTTTGAGTCCTTTTTGGAATATGATTGTTTAAACAGATTTGGTGTCTTTTTGTAATAAATTCCATGTCTTATGCTTATGCAAGGTGCCAGTAGTCAAAAATTTGATGTATCTAGCCTAGAGGTAGAGCATATCATGTTGTAAAGGGTCTATTAAAGGCCAAGAGGTCGAATTTGTAAAGAGTTGGACATTTTTGGCAAAAAATGTGCTTATTGTAATTGACTGGTTTTCAGCCAATGCAGAGATTTTCTACCTAACCAACTTGAGATTCAGAAGGAGTTTTAGTGTGCTCCTATTCTAATTTCATCTCTTTATTATCCTATTGCAATGGTGTTTATCTATATTACTCAGAATTCATCTTTTAGATGCTATGACTTCCTATATAAATGAACTAACTGTTTTTTTACAGTTTCATATGTGTTTATCTCTTGCCTAAAACTTTGATATGCCTCAACTTCCATGTTAAGTAGATTCATTGGATTACTGAACTGTTTGACTCCATAAGCCCAATGTGTACATGCTAATGTGATTCTCAAAATATATCTATAATTTATCTATTCATTACTCAAATAGAGTTAGCCATCTATATTTCTATCCAAATCATTAACCCTTGAGAGAGCCCTCTCAGGCTAAGGAGGCTAAGCCTCAGTCAAAACATTAGGTTTGAAATAGTTACATGAAGTTGATTGATCAAGTAGCCTATCAGATCCAATTTTGTGATAAAAGGGTAAATGAATAATATGAGTGTTTAGGGGGGTTAGGAATAAAGGGAATAATGATATATTTAGGGCTTAGGATAAAAATTTAGACATAAGATATGTGCAAATAATTTTGAGATAATAATTTAGTCACTAAACTTTATAACATAATCCTTTTTTCCAATATTTTGAGTGAGAACACCTTCCGTTTTGATATTCTTTTCTACCATAGGAAAAAATGGAATTTTGATGTTGTAATTTGTAGAAGAAACTTCACCTTTTCCTTCTATTTTTCATCCTCAACATATCTACTTACCCAAACTAATCATCTGACATTTTTTCCTTCTTTTTGGAGGGTGCTTTTGGACTAGCAAACCCTTAAATACTTTTCCTTTTTAAAGCTCTAACCTAACACCTATCCTTATTTCAACCATTGACTCAGTTTAAACTATTGAGCCAATTTAATCTTCTACCTATCTACTGATAAGCCAACATTAAATAGTTTAGAAAATCTTTATTCTCTAACCTATCAACATAAATTGAAAATTTTTCAATCATGATTAAACCTATGACTAAAAAAAACCTATCTAATGAGTAGTGGCATCTGAACTCGCATCACTTTCAATGTTATTTATTTTTTTGGGGGTTTTCCCTTCTTTTTCCCTTTTTCTATTTTTTTATACCCTCTTTTCTTTTCTTTTCATATTTTTTTATTGGAAATCATTTAAATATTGAAAAAAAATTCAATATGAAATTGTAAAGAAGATAAGATATCCAATCACCTTGAGATCCTATGAATTATAGGATACTAAGAGTGGCTACAGCTGGCGATGACACTTCTCCAAATGAAGTGTCAAGAACCTGAGACGAGTATATTTGAATGCTCCTTTTTCTGCAACATCTTCAACTGATTTATTTTCTATTTTTATATCTTGTCACCAGACTAGGGTAAGGGCCTTCACTTCGGGCTTCAACCTCATCCAATAAATTTTTTAAAAATGTAAGATTGTGGTATTTACAATGATGAAAATTCAACTTGAATTTTTAAAAGAAATAATGTTTCAGCATCCTACCATTGACAAGACCTCCATATACTTATGTACCATCCAAATCTTTATGAAAATAATCATTTTTTCCCCTGAAAGCATCAATGATGTACGACCCTTGCCAAATATTATCAAAATTTCCATGCTCAACTTTATCATCTCTTTTGGAATCCCATTTCATAACTTTATCTCCTAAGTTGAAGTCATTAGCCTTGGCTCTCTTGTCAAAGATTCTTTTGATATTCTCTTGAATTACTTGTGTTCTTTTGTAAACCTCCTCTCTAGACTGCTGCAAATGTATGGTGTCATTGATCCTCCTCTGAATTTAATTTGGTTCAATTTCAATCTATTGGATTATCTTCATTAATGGAACTCCCAAGGAAGAAGGAAACACTGCATCCATTCCATAAAGCAATTGGTATGGAGAAATTCCAATTGATTTCTTTGTGGTAAGCCTATAAACCCAAAGAGAATTTATCAACTTATTATGCCATGATTTCTTATTCTCCTCCAAAAGATTTTTAATGATGTTCACTATGCTTTTATTTGAAGATCCAACCAGTCCATTAAATTGAGGGTAATAGGCTGTTGAAGGCCCTAAAGTAATATGATACAAGTTACAAAAATCAATCATCTTTTTGGACTTAAAGGCTGCAACATTGTCTGTAATAATTTTCTAGGATAGCCAAATATAGAAAGGATGTTGGCTTCTAGGAACTTCATTATGACAGAGTCAGTGGCATTTCTAGAAGGAGTGGCCTCTATTCATTTGGTGAAATAACTTGAGGCAATGAGGATCCGTTTATGTTGGGCAGAGGACGGGGGATGAATTTCTCCAATGAATTATAATCCCCACTGCTGGAAAGGGCTCTCTACTGAAATAGGCTTAAGGGGTAAGGGAAATAGCTTTCTCTTTCCTTCAAAGACTTGACATTTATACAAAGCAGTGACATCTTATGGACATCAGGAAAAAGGGTGGGCCAATAAAAACTAGATCTCATGATCTTGTTAGCAGTGGTTTTCCAATATAGATGGCCACAATAGTCACCTCCATGGAACTCTTGCATAATTCTATCTGCATCATCCTTCAACAAACATTTAAGAAAAATACCTCCAATATATTTCCAATACAAAACATTGTCCAAAATGCAGAATTTAACAACTTTAAGTTTTAGAAAAATAGCCCTTTTTTTAGACAAACAAGGAGGAGCATTCATATTTGATAGTACATACAAGTTATCAGCATACCATGGGGAGTTCAAAAATGTTTCATCAATCGGTGGAGTCGCCAGTTCCTCTTGATCATCTAAGGAATGCACCATGTTGATGTCTAGTGCATGAAAGTTGGATTCTGCCATCAATTGAGCTAATCCTTGGCCTTTAATCAACTTGTAGTCTTGATTTCCAAATCATATTCTAAGATCACTGCAATCCATTTTCCTTTTTTTCCATCAAGACCCTTTTGTGTTAAGATATCTTTGACAACTATATTTGGAACATAAGTAATGATATGTGAATGTATAATGTAGACTCTAAAGTCTTTCAATTATTTAACCAAAGAAAAATCATGTTTTCCCATGATATTATATTTTAATGATGCATCTATTAATGTTTTGCTAAAAAAATCTATTGGCTGCTCATGTCCTTCACTGTTTTTTTGCAATAAAAAAGAAGCAATAGTATGTTCAGAAGCAAAAGAAAAAATCATAAAATATTTAGTAAAATAAGGACTGATTAGGATTGGGGCTTTTGTCAATGCTAGTTTGACTAAATCAAAAAGATTTTTTTGCTTCTATGGTCCATTTTATTTCAGAGTCTCTTTTGAGCATATTGGTAATGTTACTCAAAATTTCTACTAGATTTGGTATAAATCTCCTCAAAAATTTGATTTTACCAATGAATGATTGGAATTCTTTAAGATTTATAGGATGAATTATTTTTAGTATTCCTTCAATTCTACTAGGATCAATTCTGATTCCATATTGAGAAATAATGTGACCTAACAATTTTCATTCTTCTAGTCCAAATAATGTCTTCTTAGGATTTAGGGAGATTCCAAATTTTCTGCACTTTTCAAAAAATCTCCTCAAGTTTGCTAAATTTTCTTCATCTATTTTAGAATACACATCGATGTCATGTAAATAAATTACAATAAAGTGGCCAATTTCCTCAGCACATGCAATTTCCATGGCCCTTTGAAAAGTAGCTCCAACATTCATTAATCCAAAGGGAATTTTCACACACATGAAATTTCCCCAAGGAGTTGTAAAAGTTGTCTTATCTTGATCATAAAGATGTAATAACACTTGATTGTAACCAAGAAAACCATCTAATAAAGATATTCTATTGGAACCTACTACCCTTTGCAGTATGTGATCCATTTTTGGTAAAGGGTAATTATCCTTGAGAGATAATTTATTAATATTTCTGAAGTCAATACAGAGTCTAATTTCTCCTGTTTTCTTTCTAGTTGGCACAATATTGGACACCCATTTGGATTATTAGAGTGGTACTATGATTTTTTATTCATACATATTTTTAATTTATTTCTCAAGTAAAGGCATAAAAACATGATTTATTCTTGGCAATTTCTGTTTGAATGGTGTTTGATTTTCTTTAATTGGAATTTTATGTTGTATGATGCTTGTATCATAAGACTTTAAATATTTATAGCTCCATGAAAACTCATCTATGAATTCTTTAAACAGAGCTATATATCTTCTTTTTGTAATAAAAGGCAGAGATTTAGACAGTTTGATGATTTTGGGTTTTTCTTCAGTGCCTATATTACATTCTTCAGTATTTGTTCGAGTTGGTTCCATTTTTGGTGTTTTTTCCACATCGTTAAAACCAAATAATTCCTCTAAAAGGACCAACCCTCTAGGAAAATTATTCTCTTTGAGTTGGAGGACTTCTAATTCTTCTTTTTCCAGGTCTTTTTGATATTTTGTGTTATGTAGAGTTTTATTCGCTGGAATATTTACATCGGTATTTACATATAAAACTTTAGTTTGTTTTTCTTCAGTACCTTGCTCATCAGTTAGACAATCTTGCTCACAATCCATGTCAATATTACTGTCTTCAAATTCATCTTTATATTTTAGGAAGCTTTCGATTTTTTTGTCGCTGCCAAAAACTTGCTAGTATCTCATGTTGTCTAGCATAGAACGACGATGTTTGACCTGAATTGTATACTGTTTTTTTGGGTGAGGCAGTTTACAGGTACTTGCTAAAAAAATTCGGCCATTTGCTAGGACATTTTGATTTCTAGGAATTACTGCTAAGTCATATTAATAAAATGTTCTCAATAAATCTAGGACAACATTTCTATAAGATGTTAATCTTGGATGTTTTGCTAAATATTGTGCTTTTATTTGTTTTATGACCAATTCTGAATCACCATCTATGGAGATCCTTTTTTCTCCTAATTTTTTCAACATCTGTAATCCTAGGAGTAGGGCTTCATATTGTGCAATGTTATTTGTGTACTAAAAATTTAACTTGTATGAATGACCTTGTGCACTATTGCTTCCTGCATTATACACCCAAATGCATGCCCCTGATCCATCTTTGCCACATGAGCCATCAAAACTCATGTTCCAAAGAGGTTCATTCGCAGGATCTGATTGTTCTATTTTCTTTTTATTGTCATTATATTCTCTGGAAAAATTTTCTATATGGGAAACTTGTGAATCAATGGCTCCATCATTATACAAAATGAAAGAATCAAGGTCAGTATGAACATAGTACAAAGGGTAATTGCGAGGTTTTTCTTGGCTACTTATTATGTAATCCATTAGAGTTTCCCTATATAGTATACTTGATTGACCAAACACCAGAATTGTTACATATTTCATGTCCATTTGCAGGGTTCCTTGTAATTTTTCTCCCCATGAGCAAGATAAAAGAATTCCATATTTAGGGGGAATTTCAGCTACAACAATATACACCACTAAACTCTTTGCAGGTATCTGAGCTAGAGTGAAACAAAGACCTTTAATCAGACCTAGGCACCTAAATTTCCTAGAGTCAAAAGAGTATAAATCTTTATAAGGTCTAGTGATTTCAAGGCCAAGTTTCTCCATGAAATCCTTTTGGCATAAGGTTGTGTGAAGCGCCCGATTCTAGCATGGTGTTATGAAGAATCTTGTCATGAACGTTTAAAATGACGTAAAAAGTAGGGACACCTCCTTCTTGGTGTTTTTCATCAACCTTTGGCCCAAAAAAAAGTTCAGGTTGATCTTCAGTTAAATTGAATGTACCTGTAACCTCCCCTACATTTAACACTTTTAGGACTTGAGACACGTAGACATTTTTGTTGATTAATTTAGTGAGAGGGATAGATATATTCAGTTTTGCAATTTCGCTCTCGATGCTGAATGGTGTTTGAGTTTTCAACGGGTTTCACAAATCAATTCTTTCAGTTGTTATCCTTCGAGTAATTTCAGTTTGTTTACTTGTACTAGGAATGTCTGTCTGAGAATTTCTAGTAGGATTATCTATTGTTTCTTGGAATTTTTTTCTTCATTTTTATTTTTTGAATTATTTACATTTTTCTTTGTGTTTTCTGTTGTTTTCTTAAATTTAGATTTAGATACTTTCTTGGAATAGTTTTCTGAATTCTTTTTATTAGAATTATCTAAATTTTTATTGCTTCTCAAATTGTATTGTCTGTGAACCTCCAAAATGGCATTCTCAAAACCTATTTTGCAGTCATTAGATTCTTTGGATTCGAGCTCTATTTGGGTTAGTGAAAATAATTCTTGTTCTTCTTCTATAAGAAAAATGGAATCATCTTCATTAATCCCCATCAAATTAATTTGATTTTCATCAACTTCCTCCACTATGTTAGCTCCCTGTAATTTGCAATATTGGCAAAGTCAAACTGTAGAGAGAAAAATATTTCAACCACTTTGGGATTCTAGGATCTAGCCCTCCTGAATCGGGAGAGGGATCTCTCCAATAGAGTGCAAAGATTGATTTATCTTTAAAGCTTTTGGGTAATGATATTAGGCTAGTTATGAAGTCTGAGGGTTTTTGTTTGTTTTGGATTGTTGAGCATGATTATTATTTGAGTGGAAAGTTCTAAATGGAAAGAGTTTCAAAGGTGTGAATTTTCAAGCAATCAGAACAAGCTTTTGGCTAAAAGATAGATATAACGCTGGTTTTTAGTCCATTGGGCTATGGAGTCATAAGAGGGTTTAATTGAGAAACAACATCAAGAGTGATCCAAGGGGAAAGTCATCTATATCACAAGATATTTGAGATTAAAATGATGGAATGGAAATAATAAAAGTGTTGGAGGGGTGGAAACTGATAATAATGTCAACAAGGATTTATAGTCAGTCCAAACAAGAAAAGCCTCTCAAGTAACTATTTAAAACCTACCAAGGACAGGGCTAGCCATAGACTTCTTTGGTAAGTTTGTATTAAATAAACTCAATTGACAAACAATCCAGTAATCAGCATAATTACGTTCAGAAAGTATGAAAACACATAAGAGAAACAAAGTGCAACTTAAGATCAGATAAGGTAATTTTAAACCTAGTCTTCTTTCAACCAACACTTAGGGAAACTTTTAGAATCTACATTTGGAGAGAGAGGCCAGAAAACAGGGCACACCATCACTTTTCTAGTCCATCTTTAACAAGAAAACAATGAAAATAACATTCAAGAATAATGTTTAAAGCAAACAGTAGGACGAGGGAATGCCAACATTCCTAATTGTTTAAACTGTATTCAATCATTCTTAAATAAAAACGTTAGAGGAAAACATTGAGATAAATCTTGTGAGTCAGAGAAGGGTACTGTAAATAGTAAGTCCTAACTCTATGCTTGTTGTTCTTTATCAGAGAATAAATGGACAATATGGCATACACAAAAGGAAAACAATTACATGGAAAGGAGCACTTCACCAGTGATATAGACTAGGATCCCAACAAACATCTTGTTATTGATGTCAAACCAATTACAGTCTTCAAGTCCAATGTTTTAGTTCAGCAATCATCTTCACTTCTCAGCCTAAATATTCTATCACAAGCAGAGCTTCAAGAGCCTTTGAACACTATTTACAGGTAGAAAATTCGAGCACAGGTATATTTCAAAGTTCTGCAACCAAAATTGTCTCATTTTATACAGAAGTATTTATAGAAGAAATGAGGAGGTGGGGGAGATAAAATACCTCCTAGGTTCAATTAATATAGGTTTAATTACTTCTCGGCCTTTGAGGGGCTTACTGGAGAAGTTTACAGATATTCCTCTGTATTAATTGTTTTAAATTTAAGAATTAAGCTCAATGGGAGCTTTTGTTGACTTTAAGGCTCTATTTCATGTTGTCATAACTCTGCTAATATTTTTTGCATTAAGTTCCTTTGGCTGAATTAACTATTCGGCTGTGTTCAGGCAAATATGTTCTTTTTTTATCATAACTCGGCCTCTATTGAATGCTTTGAGGCTACAGGTGGCATTGGGTAGCTGAGAGGAAACAATTAGCCTCTGATGTGGCAGTGGAGGCTCTTACTGACTGATAAATCTTTTGATTTGTCTTTAATTGTGTTTTAATTCAGAGGATTAGGCTTTTGATTTTTGATCTTAGTCGTAATCCCCCAAAATTTTAAAAATAGTCTTCAATCCTTCATTTCTGTTGATTTAATCTTCAACACTGATACTCTTTTAGCTTTGATTTAATTGACTATGTCTTGTTGATGTGCAGGTGCCGCAAAGGGTTCTTATGGCATCAATGCCCATGAAACATCGGCAAACATGGAGTTGAACCTTGCTCAATGATTTCTTTTTTGATAAGGGGAAATCTGAACGATCGTCATCCTCGGCTTTCATTTTCTTGATATAATGGAAAAACCATTAAAACCCATCATTAATTCTCTCTTTGGTGACACTTCTAGTGACGAACTTTTAATGACCCTCACCAATGCTCTTTTTGTTACTTTTGGTGATGGTCAAAAAATGTTTGTCACCATTGATCATTCCAATGACGCTATATGCCTGTTAATATTTTTTTTTTCAAAAGATGACGATTTAAGGCCATTATTGTGGAGTATTTTTTATAATATGTCCAAGGCCATAGTGGTTAGAATCAGTCAATTTTTTAAGAAGTAATTAGTGTGTATCATTTCCCTCAAGTAATGCCTAGTCGAATAGAGTTTTCCTATGAGTCAACACATGATTCATATCTATTAAGTTTATTATCTATAAAATTCCCTTTAGATAAAGTTCCACTAGTGTGTGTAGGAAATATATTATTTAATACATAATCAAGCTATGACAATTCTATTAATGAGAAAGACCTAACACTCCTCAACAATCTGGGCACGCCTTAAATTAATGCTTTGTCACACACTAACATTTCTTAGCACCTCGCATGTCTTGGAACATCTTTGTACCTAGAACATCTTGCCATGACACTGACGCCCAAGCACATGGTGGCATGTGCTAGCACAACATGGAACTCTCCTAGCATGTGTTGGCATGCATGTAGTCCCTAGCAATATGCCCTGGAACACCTTGGTTGAATGCATTGACATACATTAGCACTTTGCACACAGTGCCACTTGGCATGTATTTGTACCTATTATTAATGTAACTAGCATGCCCCTTTTGAAAAAGATAAATTCTTGACTTATTAACCCTCTTATGTGTTCATTTCCTTGCATTTTAGCTTGGTTCTTCCTTTTGTTGCCTTGACACTTCTTGACACATATTGACATACCCTGGCACCTTGCACATCCTTAGCACCTGGCATGTATTGGCATATATTGGCACTATTTGGCACATATAATTAGCACACCCTAGAACTCCCTAGCACACTTTGGCACTCCTTGACATGCCTTGATATTCCCTAGCATGCCTTACCAATTCTTAACATACCTTGTCACTCCCTCCTTGGCATGACAGCTAGCACTCATTAACACTAGTCCCTGGCACACGTTCCTCATATTTATTAACTTCCATTAATTTTGATCTAGTGCTCCCTTAATGTTTGTTCTAGTACTCCTTAACAATCCTTGACATGAATGAGCACTCTCTAGCATGCCTTAGCACTCTTCAACATGTCATTCCACTTCATCACATGCATAACACTCCCTGACACATATTTGCGCTTGGCACATGTTGGTGCTTGGAAAGTCTTAACATGTATGGAACATGTTGAGATTCCTTGGTATGATTTGGCATGGTTTAATATTAAATTTATTTGAGATAAATTTTTGGAAAGTAGATGAGAAGCAACAAAGGAAGACTTGGCACTTAGAATGCACTAAGACTTTGCACTTGGCACCTATTGGTGCCTAGTGTTGGTGTTCCTAGCATGCCCCTTTTGGAAAAGGTAAATTGATGACCTATTAACCTTATTATGTGTTCATTTCCTTGTAGTTTAGCTTGTTTCTCCCTTTTGTTTCCTTGATAGTCCCTGAAATGCATTGACAAACCCTTGCACATCTTGGCATGCCTTATCACTTGGCAGATCTTATCATGTTTGACATGCCTTCGCACTATCTGACACATCCTAGAATTCCCTAGCACGCCTTGGCACTCATGTCTTTACAGCTAGCCTTTACATTTTTTCATGACTTGGGAACCCAATCAAGTCCTTGGATACTGTAGTTCATTTGAAAACATTGGTCTGCTTCAACCGCAACAACTTGACCAATTGCACCTACTGCAAGTAGATTGTGCCTTGTTCACCTAAGAACTGCTTATAACTCATCTTATGCCACTCATTTCCAAGCTCAACTTGTCCCACTTAACTATTTTCCAAGACAAGGATCACATGATCTAGCCATGGCCATAATACAACTAAGCAACACAACTTACACAAGAAATATTTCACATGTATGTTCAGTTCATATAAACAGTAGAACATTAACTGAGATTTTTCAAGAACCGCAAGATTCACAAGGCACACAAGATATAAACTGACACAAGTTGAGTGCCTAAAAACTTATACACAACAATGTACAATATGCAATTATCTACAATAGTTTAAAACATGAGCATGTAGACAAAGTGTGCCACATCTCATATAAAAAAGGTAACTAAAGGCAAAACAATGTTGTGCCTAGCACAAAGTGATCTCCCTTTGTCTAAAACTGATATGTCGAGCCCCTTATAACAACCATAGGCTTGCCTCCTGTAAATCCTATTCTAAACTTCTCCTAACATGCTTTGTCCCTAGCACACTTGAATTCGCTAACACTCCCTAGCACACACTCTTATTTGTTCCTTTCCATGGATTTTGACCTAGTTATCCCTTGATATGCTCGAAACTCCCTAACACTCTAGTTTAGCATGCATTGACATTGTCCAACATATGTTAGCATGCCTTTTCATTCCTTTGCATGCCCCGATCCTCCCTAGCTAACATGCCCCCACAACTACCCTTACTTAATTTTCAATTTGGGAACTGAACCAAGCCCTTGCTTGACTACAAGAGCTTGACCAAGTTATAGTTACTACAACTAGACTATGTTGTTGAATTGTGTAGTTTGCGAGGTACTCCACAAGCCTAGTGAGATGGCCTTGTGTGAGTTGGATCACAAAAGGCTTTGTGGGAATAGAAGCCAAGCAAAGGGATTTTGGAACGAAGATGGGGTTTAAAATATAAAATAAAATTAAAAAGGAAAATTAATATTTCCTAACGTCTAAGTGGATAAAACCCGTAAGTTATAGAGGGTTCCTAAGAGGTCTAGGAAAAACTATTTAAGGAGTCCTTAGGATGAAGGAAATAACATCAAGTGAGAAGGAGCTCATTTGATCAAGGGGGAAAAGAGAGATGTATTCCTAAAGAGGCCATGATCATTACCATGTCTAGCATTCATTAAGATGCCTCGATATGATTTGGCATGGTTTAATATTAAAGTTATTTCAGATCAATTATTGGAAAGTAGAAGAGAAGTAACAGAGGATTATTTAGCACTTAGAATGCACTAACACTTGCCACTTGCCACTTATTTCCACCTAGTGTCGGTGTGCATAGCATGCCCCTCTTGGAAAATGTAAATTGATGACTTATTAACCCTATGATGTGTTCATTTCCTTTTAGTTTAACTTGTTTCTCATTTTTTTTGCCTTGATATTCCCTGGCATGTATTGTCACACCATTGCACACCTTGGCATGCCTTAGCACTTGACACATATTAGCATATTTGACATGCCTTTGAACTATCTGGCACATGTTAGCATTCCCTAGCATGCCTTAGCACTCATGCCCTCACAACTAGCTTTACATTTTTTCATGACTTGGGAACCCATTCAAGTCCTTAGCTACCCCAGTTCATGTGACATTGGTCTGCTTCAGCCCTAACAACTTGATCAATTGCACCTACTACAAGTAGATTTGCCTTGTTCACCTAAGAAATTCCTATTCCTCATCTTAGGCCACTCATGTCCAAGTTGAATTTTCCCCACTTAAGAACTTACCAAGACAAGGATCGCATCTAGCCATGACCATAAAACAACTAAGCAACATAACTTACATAGGTAATATTTCACATGTATGTTCAATTCATATAAACAGTAGAGCATTAAATGAGAGTTTGCAAGAACCACAATATACCCAAGGCATACAAGATATAAGTTGACACAAGCCGAGTTCCCCAAAACTTATACACAACAATGTATAATATGAAATTGTCTAAAATAGTTTAAAACATGATCATTCGGCCAAAGTGTGCCACATGTCATATAAAAATAATAGATAAAGGAAAAGTAGTGTTGTGCTCACCACAAAGACTCCCTTTATTTAAAACTGCTTTTTCAACCGCAATTGTAAGCTAGCCTCTTTCAAATCCTATTATGAACTTTTTCTAACATACTTCATCCTTGGCACACTTGAATTCACTGACACTCCCTGGCACACACTCTTATTTGTTCATTTCCATGAATTTTGACCTAGTTCTCCCTTGTGATGCCTCGACACTCCTCTTCCTAGTTATCATGCCCTCACAACTACCCTTACTTAATTTTCAACTTTGAAACCCAATAAAGTCCTCGCTTGACTATAGGAGCTTGACCAAGTTACAATTACTTTAACTAGACTATGTTGTTGAATTGTGTAGCTTGGGAGGTACTCCACAAGCCTAGTGAGATGGGTTTGTGTGAGTTTGGCCACAAAAGGTTATGTGGGAAAATAACCAAAGCGAAAGGGCTTTGGACCCGAGATGAGGTTTAAAATCTAAAAGAAAATTAAACATAAAAAATATTATTTCCTAAGTTCTAAGTAGATAAAGTTCGTAAGTTATAGAGCATTCTTAAGAGGCATGACTAGAAAAATCTATTTAAGGAGACCTTAGTATGAAGGCAAGAACATCAAGTGAGAAGGAGCTCATTTGATCAAGGAGGCCAGAAGAGATATAGTCCTAAAGTAGGTCGAGTTAGAGGGTTGAGTAAGCGTTGCTAAAGGGAGGCCATGATCATCCACCAAGAGTAAGATCATCATGTGAGGGTTCACAAGAATGTCACATACCTTAATGGGTTCGAGATAGGAAGTAGGATGGCGTATTTTTGGTTCTCTTAGGGAAGATCAAGCTCAAGAGAGGCGACTCATGAGAATTTGGGCATGTGATTTCAATGTTGTTTATGTGTGAAGTCCACATCAAATTTTGAAATAATAGAGAGGGTCGAGACCCTACCTTGTGGTGGTTACTAGGTTGCAAGGTCTGTGATAAATACCAACACAAATGGAGGAGGGTCTGCACTAGAATTTAGGGCCAGAAGAGAGGTAGTCACAGGTGTAATATTGACCAAGGTAACCGTAGTTTGAGGGTCGTATATATCTAAAGTTCGAGTTAAGATTCAATCAAAGAAATGACTAGAATCTATGGATCCATATGAGCTAGGCCGAGTCTCTTATGGAGGAAAGAGTTGTCATTTTTTCTATGGGTGGATATGGTTTGTTCTAAAACAATTAGAATAGAAGTATATTTCCCTATTTAGGGAGGTTTCCATGCATATTCAATCCATAAGGTAAGCCATCAAGGCTGTGACAAATCTGCATAGAATAAGAGGGGTTGTGACCCTTAGAGAGAGGTTTATCTCTGCAATATATACCACAAATTTGGAAGATGGTTTGCAGAAGTATGTGTAGAGATATAAAATCCAAAGGAAGGTGGAATCTGAGTAGAAGATGGAGCAGAAGAAATGTGCCATATGAGGAATGGATTGACATGAAGAGTAGTTTATTTTGTTGGAATGTCCATAGAGTTTTGGATAGAGATATGAAGAAGCCTATAAATAGTTAGTCAACGGATTGTTAATGGATGATTTGTGACCCTAGTTCAGTCATATACAAATTGTTAGAAGGATGATAAGATGAGTAGTTCAGATTTGTTCATAGATTGGACAAAAAATAAATCGGTACATAAGAATAGTGATTTTGAGAGGACTCAAATCACTATTAGGTGGCATATTTGAAGAGCCCTAGATGAGGGTAGTGTTGCGGGCACTAGATCAGTAAAATAATTTACTGTGGTTGGGAAAATTGATGGCAGTCCAAGTACAATTGGAGGGTTGTTAGGTGATTGTAAAAGAAGAGCTCTAAGCTATGAACTTGTGAAGGAAAACAAGATTGGTAGAAGGGTAGGTGTATTGGGCCTAAGGACGTGTAGAATTTGAAGGACTAAAGTAACAGTCAAGTGGGCTAGCCAACTAGCCCTATTTCACTGTATTGTAGAGGATTGCATCATTGAGAAGAAGGGAAACCTCCATATCCCTAGACTTGTCATCTTTGAGCAATAGTATGGAAAAAGTGGGTATATCAAAGAGTTGTTCACAATGGATTTGTGAACAACTGATCGAAAACATTAAGTGTTGCAGACCTTAAAGGAAAAAAGAGGTAGATAGAGGGCAACGTTTTTTTAGTGGAGTTCAGTAACATAAAGGAGTTGAGTTCATTGATAGAGGCAGATTGAGGAGTTGCATAATGGGAGGAAAGAGGACCTGCCAGATGTGTTCAAGACATGTGGATTGAAAGGGCTATGTGTGGCATCCACCATAAAAAATTGGGTCAAGTGTTGTCTTGTTCAAGGTAGATTGGTTGTCAAAGGACTAACACCAAGCCCTAGTTGTATTCCTTGTATCAGTGTGATTGTAAAGGGCCATCATCCCTGGTACGAGAGCTCTAGCCTATTCTATTATAGTTTGTAATTTAATGAATAAAGGTTTGAAAAATTTAAAAATTTTCATGTGAACTAATTAATTCCCTTATGTGTGTAGTTTTCATTGTGAAAAGTAGATGTGTTGTGGCACTTGAGTGTGTTTGCATTAAATATTCTAAGACCAAACCCAAATTCTCATGTGTCGTGGAAATTCAACATATGCCTTGTTCACCTAAGAACTACATGTAACTCATCTTAGACTACTCATGTCCAATCTCAATAGATCCCACTTAACAAGTTACCAAAACTCATCACATCCAATTGTGGCCATGAAAAAACTAAGCAGCATAGTTTACATCTTGACATAACACCTGACATGTCTTAAATTCCTTGGAATTATGTTGCATGTGTTATCATCCCATACATTCCTTGACATGATTTTACACTCCCTAACACACCATAGTAGGGCCGGGGACTTTTTCTGGCTCCATCGCCTAGACAACTTTGCTAATTTCCTGTTCCGTGAAGGGTCTCAAGAGATTGTGGTTGTCCTCCTCCTTTATCAGACTTGGGATGTGAGAGAGGAATTCTGAAGTTTCCTCCTCATTATCATCTCCACTTTCGATATAAAGCTATTGGAAGTGAGAGGTAGTAGCCTCACGAATTGTAGCAATTCCTTTATGCACAGTCCCATTCGTGGAGGTGATTTATGCAATGTGATTTCTCAAGAGGCGGGTGCGGATTTTCTTGTGGAAGAAATCATAATTTTTATCTCCAGATATGAGCCAAAGATTGCGAGATTTAAGCCTCAAGGTCTCCTCCTCGATTTTGAAGGCCTGGAAAGAGCTTTGCTGGGCAGCTGTATTTCTGAGGAAGTGATATCATGTTGTTCCATATTTATTTGCAGTTCAAGCAGCCTCTTGGTGGCCTACTTTCTAAGGCTTGTAGATGAACAAGAGGGTTTTTTACGCCATTCTTTCAACGCTGATTTAGTGGGCTTATCATGACATTATCTTGTGATGTTTTGTTATTATTATTTCCCATTTGCAGTCCTTTTCCAATCTCATTTTAGAAAAATCTTCCTTCATCAAAAAGAAGTTTTCTAACTTCTTGTCATTTTTGAAGACTTTCCAATACTTCATGTTATTTGGGACAGTGGGCTATGTCTCACTTATACCTTGTATTTTCCTCTTATACTCTTGAAAATTTCAAAATTTCAAAATCGTAACCCTAGAATCAACTTCAGAGTGGTGCAACTTTTGCATAAAATCTTTGTTTGGGGCACATAATAAGTCCATTTGAAAGAACTATATTTAGGATTACAACTTTTGGTTGGGCCTAGGGAATGACATGAAAACCTCTGGACCCATAAATGGCCAAAAAACATCATTTAGGGCCTACAAATGACCCTAGAAGTTTGGGACCCAAAAAACCATAGAAAAACTTATAAGAAGATAAAGAACCATTGAGTTAGTGGAAGAGGTGGGTGGCCACCAATATCCACCTAGATTAGAGTGCCACATAAGTTTAGGGTGGGAGATAAGGTATGGTTGCATTTGTATAAAGAACACCTTTTAAGATCACATTGGAAGTACCCCACATGACTCTCCATTCTGATATAGGCCTTACACCAACACAAAGGTTGTGGGTGAAGATGCTTCTAAATCAAATATTCCATTTTCTTTGGCTTGAAACTTATATTTAATGTGGAGCTACTTCAACCATATTTCCCACCTCTCATAGGCACCTCATATTCCTACTTTGGCACACGTATCTCACTAGGAGCCATATACTCAATAAAATTTTCCCCACTTGACGAAGGAACTTGACACAAAATGGACCACTTATTCATAAGGGGGGACAATTGATTCAATAGAATACTAGTAACCAGCCACTTGTTACATTGATTCAACATTCCACATCTTGGTAGTTATATTATAGTGTTTTCGACCTCAAACTTCTGGTGCCTTTTTTGGGCATTTCCCTTGCATTTTTGGCATTTGTCATAGGCTAAAGACACAAAGTATGGATTGTAATGGTCCAAGAAATGTCCTAAATGGAGTTTGCATTCAAAATTTGTAGCCTCGGGAAGTTGATATATCAATTAGCCTCTTTGGGCCCACATTCTTATTGGCACATCATTTCCTAGGGCTAGGGCTTTGGATTTTAGGGTTTTTGCATCTTAGGACATCATACTTTGTGTTCAAAGGTAGTTTTGACATCTTGTAATGTTTTCTTGTGATTAAGAGTAGTTGACACATCTCTCTTCATAGAGAAGCTACCCCCATTCTAATTAGTTTGTATCACTTTGCAATTTATAGTTTTTTTTTTTCTAATTCATTCATTAATAGAATTTGGATTTTGTTCTACTACTGTACTCCTTGCAATGTCTTTTCTATGTTTCCATTTATGTTTTTGCATAGTAAAATCCCCTTCAAACCTTAGGTCTATCTATGGATTTTTTTTTAGTAGAAGCTTCTACCTTTGGATGGCCATGGATCCTAATATTTGAATTTTGGAGCAAATTGTCAACGTTTTTATATCTTTACAATGGTTAAGAACATGTGCTTCCTCATACGAAGTCATTAGTTCAAATCTAAAATGGTAGAGTATGTAAACCTTTGTAGAGTTTAGTGGACTGAATTCCTTTATCATACAAACAATGGTATCACAATAAAGTCTCACTCTTGAGCTAAACCATAAACTTAAAAATAGATTACTACTAATATATTTAACCTAGATTATCCTCAAGATATATTTTTCTAATAGAAAAAATATATAGACTAAAGTTATAACATTATTAAAGTACTAAAATTTTACAAATTGTTTTGTTTTATTTATTTTTTCAATATGACAAAACATAGTATGCTAAACATTTGAACGCGTGTTAAGCATTTGAACTTTGGTTTATCAATTGGAGGGAAAGTAAAGGCAGGAGCGCAGGGATAATCCTACAGCAAAAGCAATGCAGCCTGCAGTTCCTGGAGATTTGGAGATTTGAGGGTTGAGCAGTTTTGGCCACTAATTTTTTTTTGCGAAAACAAAGCTTTCAGAGATTCTGTGCAGTGATGGTTTCTGGGGACCTTTAAACAGGTAGATTTGAGGGATTCTAAGTCGTCGTAAGTGCGACTTTAGGCATTCTGTCGCGCTTCCTCATGTTCTCAATTGTCTCCATTTACTGAAATGTGGACTCATTCATCTGGGATTTTGGGGATAGTGATATTATTGTAATAATTTTGGACTGGTGTTTTATTTGGATCTTCTATTATATTTTGGAACGTAGATGGTCAGGTCAGATGCTGGAAGGTCCTTCAAACTGGGGCTGGCATGCCAAAAGCAGCAATGTCACATGACCAACCGGTGAGGTGCTTCAGATTGTGGTGGGAATTCTAGTACCTGTTCTTTTTTCTTGTGAATTTTGTCTAGAAGTTGTAATATGCTTGCAGGAAGCAGGGTTGTAGCCAACTTATGGAAAGAATCATTACTAAAGTTTCAGAGTGTGCTTCTAAGTTTTTATATTATGCAATGCTTCATATGCAGGTTCTCTACTCGACATGGAAGGACAATGGCATTGTTGTTTTCTCTGTTGGCTGTGATAAACAAGCTAAAATATGGCCACTGATGACTAGGGGTCAGCCAGTCTGTGGCTATGCATGATGCACCTATTAAGGAAATTGCATGGATTCCAGCAATGAACTTTCTTGCAACTGGAAGCTGGGACAAGACACTTAAGTATGTATATGATGGTTTTCTTTGATTCCGTCTCTCTTTGCTTATTTATGTATGTTATGAGGTTGCTTGTAAATGTTAGTAGAGCTATGAGCTTATGAATATTAAACCCATTGGAGCATAGTGCCAAAAATTTAATATCTTTTAGGCTTTGATTCAAATAGAAACTTCTCATCTCGCCAATTTTTTTATAAAATTATATGAGATTAAGGGGAAAAAAATGTTAGATTGACCCAGGTCCTAGATTAACTACTCAACATTCTTCTTAACTACTCAACATTCTTCGCTTACTGCCATAGCCTCGTACCTATGCAAACCTTGTTAGAAACAGAGACACCTACCTTTTAATTTGCATCAGCATTATATCTGCAAATCTTCATATAAATTGTGTTGTCCATGGTGATAACTTTTAATGCCCAGATCTCCTACTTGCAGCTGTCTATCACTCTCTCCCATCCATAAGGCAGGACCTACCTCCGACCTGAACAATTACAGAACGATCATGGTCGGGCACACATTCTCCAAGCTGTATGCTACTGCCCTCCACAGGGGACTCTCTAGCTTCCTAGAGCAGAGACATCTCAGGGCCAGGGGCCAACCTGGTTTCAGACCGGACCATCAGACCATCAACCATATCTTCACTCTTCGAGTGACGATCGAGGAGGCCCGACATCGGTCCTCCAAAGTGTACTACTGCTTTGTGGATTTCAGGAAGGCCTTCAATTCGGTCCCGAGGGAGGACTTTTTTCAGAGACTAAGAGAGATTGGGATCTCTTTGACTCTCCTGACTACCATTATGCGCCTCTACGAGTCCGTTCTTGGCCATCTCCGCATAGTTGGAGGGATGTCGGAGTTCATCCAGAGCACTATTGGAGTCAAGCAGGGGTGTCCTCTTTCCCCCACTCTCTTCGGGATCTACATTGATGAGCTGGAATCTTTCCTCCGAGAGCATATCCAAGCATTTGATGGGTGCCTTCTCCACCATCTCTTGATCTCCATCCTACTTTTTGTCGATGATATTGATCTCCTAGCCTCCTCCCTGGAAGGCTTACAGAGGCAGCTAGATGCCCTTGCAGCCTTTTGTGATCTTCGACACCCAACGGTGAACCTGAGCAAGACCAAAATCATAATTTTCAACGGGGTGAAGAAGACCTTGAGTTTCCTCTTCCTATTCAAGGGAGAAGAAATCAAGGTTGTCAGCAGTTACACTTACTCGGGAGTGCATTTTATAGGTCCCCGTTTAAGCCTTCGGTTGGCCCTTCAGCCCAAGGTAAACAAAGGATATGGCTCCCTCGGCCCTTCTTTTGAGACAGTGCTTCCGTCACCACTTCCAAGACATTTCATCTAAGATGAACATCATGGATACCTTGATTCGCCCCACCGTGCTTTATGGATCAGAGGTTTTGGGGCCCCTCATTACTAGAGTCAGATTGGGCCTCGACAGAGCGCATCTAGACTCTTCTCTTGCACCGCTTCATCCGGTGCAAGCAGACTATTTCTCAAAACATCATCCTAGCAGAGTTCGGAGCTAAGCCCTTCCACCTGGAGGCAATCTTCAGGATAATATCCTTTCTTCATCGGATCCGTGGACTGGAAAACATGAGGGAAAGTCAAGACAGGTACCCATAATTGGCCTATTTCTCCTCGGAGAACATCGCTCATACACAGGCAAGCTACACCAAATGCTGGTTCACCAGGGTGACAAAACTCCTTGGTCTTACTGGTATCCAGATGGATCATCTCCCCCCGCTCCAGGATTCACTAAACGCTCTGAGGCACCTTCTACCTAACCAACAAGAACTCAACAAAATCATCAGGGAGGACATCTACAAGCAATACATTTAGACTACATGGGTCAATCCTCTGGGCGGACTGCGCCCAAAGATGGCCTTCTACGCTGAGCACCTTCTAGAGATCAGACATGGACTCATTATTCGACCCCCCTATACCCTCCAGCATTGGATGCATGCTATTAGGATCCCTCTCGGGCAGTTCAGGTTTGGATCGTACAGGCTTCGAGTTGAGACAGACCATCATATTGGCAGGACGGAGAGGATCTGTCAACTTTGTCACTTACAGGAGGTGGAGACCGAGTCACACTTCCTCTTCAGATGCCCGGTCTACTATGAGATCTGAGGGTGTTTTCATTGCCTATTCAGGGTCCCCCAGAGCCTGGCCAGCTTCCTTAGATACACTGACCAGAGATGCCTGGCTCTTTACCTTCAGGAGACCTTCAAACACCGCTCGACTCTGCTCCAACCTTCGTCCATCCCAGCCTCCACATAGAGGATCACAGACTTCTTCAGAGTACTCCCAGCTTCGCGGGGCACCAAGAGAATCACTGATTGGTCCATAGACCTTGATTCCAGGGCAGTGCAAATCCGAGGGTCTCATCTCACTAGACCCCATCAACGATCCAGGACCAGACCCCCCTCCAGGGGGCGCCCCAAATCCTCCAGACGGTAACTACAACAGTCTAGTTCCTCCTCAGGGAAACATACATTGACAAGTTTCCTTTAGTCCTCTTCGATCGGCCTCAGATGCTAGGAAAAGGAGTCCTTCCCCCCCCCTTCAGGAGGCTCCTCTTTCTCCTCCAGGACTTCTTCATCACAGCTCATTGTCAGGATGCTTTAGTCACCTAGTTTTTCTTTACATTTACACTCTTTGTAGTTCTGTATTTCCTACTTTTATAAAGGAAGGGGACTGTTTGGTCCACCAGCTGGGCATGTTGTAATGATTGTAACTGGCAGTCCCATTGACCTTTTTGTGGTCATTCGTTGGACATTAATAAAATTATCTTATTAACTTATCTTATCTCCTTTTATTCTATGCACTGCTCCACAAGTACAGGACCAAAAGCTGACTGGAACATCGGCAACTTGAAGTTATTTAAGACTGCATCAACCTCTCCTTCAAACTTGAAGAAAATTTTGAAATCTTCCTGAGCCTTTTCCTCCAAGGCTCTAACCATATCGAGACATTTACAAGCTTCAGAAAAAAAAAATTATTTTCTCCAAGTCATTGAGCTGAGGAATGTCTACCCCCTCATCAAGATACTGTATTTGCCATTGAATGGTGTCATCTAACATAATTATAATATTCTCCAATTCTTCCTTGACAAGCCCCATCCTCTTTATATAATCATCAACCTTAAAGATTTTTATCTTTGATGCCCTGAATGCTCCTGTAGAATTATTTCTGAACCATACTCAGTTCCTCTTGGATCTCAAGTGATTTCCCTTTGAACTATTTAACTAAGTCCAGTTCACCTTGCTGTTGGAATTATAGCTCTGTAATTCTTTGCTCAGCAGCACTGAGTTCCAATTGAACATCATAGACCTTTCTCTTCATCTTGGAAACATTATCACTTGTTGCTTGGGCCATGTTAATACAGGCAGCTGCAGTCATCTCTAGATCAACTGTTGTTTCATGAATGAGAACCTCCTTAGTGATAATCGCTCTCCCAACCTTATCCTTTTTGGAAACTCTCCTGCTGACTTTGTTCTTCTTGTATTCATAATTGAATGTTTTCAATACCACTACTGGGTCAGCCACGGTCATGGGGAAAAATTGCTCCTTCTCCATTTCTTCAATCTGACATGGTTCCACTGGAGACTGAGGAGTGGGGTTTATATTCGGAGATGATTGAATGTCAAGGTGTTCAATCATTTTATCTTTCCACATCGCTTATTCCTTGTTCTTTTGGAGTTCCTCATCTCTTTTCCTCTGAAACTCTTCATCACTTTTCCTTTGTTTTTCCTACTGCTTGACTCTTTGTTCAGTTTCCAAAGCCAATTGTTTCACTAGGTCATCTTGTTCTGCTTTCCTTCTCTATTCTTCTGCCTCCTTCGCTGCTTGCTCTTCTTCAATCCTCATCTTGAGTCCGTCTGGTTCTTTTTCCAATGCATCCTTCATCTTCTTCACCTATTCCAATGCCCTCTAGAGCTTTTCAACTTCTTCCTGGAGGTTGAAAATAGGTGAAGCATGGGTCTGTTCGACCTTCTTCCGAGGTCCTTGACTTAGATTTTCTTTAACCTCAGATGGATAAATAAGTCTCTTGAAGATTTCCTCATCAGTATCCCTCTCATGACTATAAGACTACATCTGGTTGACAACAACACAATGACTAATAATCACAGCTTCAGGATCATGTCTCCTAAATATTATCTCTCCAAAATGATATGATTCAATTTCATTAGCCTCTTTCATGGCTTGGCTGGTGCCATCAACTCCATAGTATCTGATCTTGATAGGCAACTTAGGCCATACTGACCTCTTTTCCCTCTTAAGAGTACATGTCACTCGATGAGAAAATGTCTAATATAATATTTCCAACAGAACCACTCTGTCCGAAGCATATAAAGGTAGCAGACGAGGAGCTCTCGATGCACCATATGGCATAAAATCTGATGTAGATTCCCTTTTTATGCAAATACTAGTCTCCAATGCCTCCTATGACTGCCTATTCTTGTTCCGAGAGGCATGGATGCTCTTTCTCAAATAACAAAGAGTACATTGGAGCAATAAAATGGTTGCATATTCTTGTCATCTATGATTTATGCTTGTAATCCCATAAGATCTTGCATTAAACATGTACTGGAGGAAAATACTTGGACCATTTCCATTCTAGTTCCGGAAATTCATTTTCTGAACAGATGGAGTCCAAAAGGTAGCTGGACATAAAGTAACTAGTAGGCTTGGCACTCTTCACTTCCTTGAAAGCTTTATATAATGAAGGGGACATGATTGCACTCCAATTGAATTTTGGCCCATGAGTACAAATTTCATTCACCATAGGCACCCATGATTCATGAAACATGGTTCCATCCTTTTCTCCATACAGTCTTGCCAGCAGCAACATGACTATTCTGAAATGATGCTTCAATCTAGCAGTTGGATACACCTTTGATATCCTGGTCTTGAAGCTTTTAGCATAAAACCACCATTTTTTAGTAGCATGCTAGGAGGTACCTCATCCATATCCCTTTTCACCCATTCCTCAGATAGACATACTTCAGGCTTTGGGAGGAACTTTCTTGACAATATGTTGAAGGTCTGGTAGCCTCCAACTGGGCTCTGGTGTTGGTTTAGGATCCATCTATTGGACAAGTTCACCTGGCCTATGAGCTAGGAGATTACCTCCACACAAGGAAGAACAAGAGATATGGCAACAATCCTATAGAGGCATGATTTGGTCACATTCTTGTAAATGTTGATATTGAGGTCATGTTCAAGATCATTGTGGATGAGTTCTGAGAAATCCCCTGAGCTGAACATTTGATAAACTCTTCCCCACAGGAAAGAATTCTCATTGCTTATCTTGCATTCTGTGTCCCCCATGATTAAAGGACGATGTTTAGGAATCACCACCTCTGAAGATTTATTTGTTCAAATTTTATTTGCATCTATCTTCATCCTTTTGACTTTCTTATCAATTCTTACACTAACTCAATACAAGAAGCTTAATGTTGTACAGGTTGTTCTACTCTATTCATAGTACAGATATAGTAAATTCATAATTATACACAATGTAATTGTTCTTGATTATGGAACACACTTAGCTAATAAAACAAACTAGTATTTGACATGGAATTCGTTCTACGAGTTGTTTTACATTACTCTGAAATAAACCACATGTTTGATTTCACTGTGTATTGGTTTCACTTACCACGTAATGATAACCTGTTGTATAAATGATGCCTGTTATAACTCCATTGCTTACACTATTGACATAATAGAAGTAATCAGCTTAGCTTTCTCTTGTTTCCATTGTTATAGTAGACTCAACATAAGTAGAACCGTAAACAAACTATAGTTAAGCTGTTATGAATACTAATGGTAACCACGCTCAAATAGATTGACTTGTATTACATAGATCACAAAGCTTGATCAATACTACTACCTTATTCTAGTTATATTGATGGGTATTATTCTATAAACCATGTATTAGGGAAATGCTTGTTATGTTCCCTTAGTGATGTTCCCTTAGTGAAATTAGGTTACATGTATTTGTTACACTGGATACTGAATATTTAGGCATACAACGTAACAACAAAACCAACACTCTACCTTGACTATGCGTCTGGTTGGCTTTATAAAATGACCCTCAAAACTCAAGCTACCCCCTTGACCTATGCCTTTCATAGTACTGCATTGGATAAAACCCAACTTTTACGTGCCCTTGCAGGGAGGGAATGACAAAGTAACTGGAAAATATGAAGTAGCTCTACAACCTTTTGGTCCTCGATCTTTATCTCCTTCATCACCTGCTTAACCCACTACATCAAACACTAGATCTAAGGCTGATCGTGTTAGAGACACAATCAACATTCACTATGCATACAAGCCAGTTCTACCATATGAAGCAAGCATTGATTGAACCAAGTGTAGTAAGCTCAGTAGGTGTAGTCAGTGTGAGTAGCAGGAGTGATAGCGGTAGTGGGTGGGATAGCTTGTTTGAAGACTATTGTTTGTGAGATTGCTTGAAGGAAGTTCTTATTCCCTTCTCCCTCAGGACATTGGTTTCCATGGGGATAGGAAAACTTGTCGAAGCTATGCTTCTAGGACCACCGTACCCACTAGCTTTGAGAAGGTCCTTAAATAAAGGTGTATGTTTGGGTGGGGAACCTTCCTATCTGTCAGTAATTGACTCAATCATAGAATAATATCATATACAAGGATATATCTCATGATATATGTAATTGCGCCTTTATTTTTGGCATCAAATCAAATGGGTTTCAATAGGTTCTTAAGCCCTAATCTCCCCCCCCACCAACACAGTCATAAATTCAGACCAAGTTGCTCGATTGACCATAGGGTTTTAACGTGAAACTCATTCATATGGATGAGGGTTTCTCCCCTAGCACAAGGTTGGGGGGCGAGAAGCTCTTTCGATCAATTATTCGAGACCGTAATTACATATATAATAATTTCAAAATTACATATATAATAGTAGCATTTTCTGCTAAAACGTAATTACATATATAATAAATCATAATTACATCTATAATTAGGGCATAAATTCATAATTACAGATATAATATATGCAAGGACCAATGGAAAAAGGAAAAAGCATAATTACATATATAATAAAGCATCGTCGAAGAAAAGAATCAGAAAAGCATAATTACATATATAATAAAGCATCGATCGAACTAAGAACTTTGACATAATGTTCACAAGAATCATCCTCTTCGGCATTGAAATCCACGTGGGGGAAAAGGACAAGAGGAATGGCCCCCTCCTAGAACAACGAAATTACTGTAAGAGCTTAATTGTTCCAAAGTCAAACTCTTTGGGCAGAGGAGCAAGAGAGTCTGTCCTCCCAGCTAGATCATTGGGGTGAATCCATGAGAGGGAACCATTAGAGAATTGATTTGTTGGTTTTTCCATCATCAAGAGTTACTCTCTGATTTAAACATTCCCACTCCCTCTGCAAGCAGTGGTGTGCAAGTGAGAGGCTTGAGGCTCTACAAGGAAGGCGATCAACCAGGCAACCACCTTCCTGATACTAGCATCCACCTTACCAGTCAATGCATGCATCTCACCCTCTAACATAAGCAGTAATATAAGAATGGAATGAGAGACAATAGGGGGTTGTCAAATCACCTCTACCAACATCGATCACCATAAATATGTGAAGCATCGTACCTTCATATAAATAGATAGCATGGGAAAGGAAAATGATATTGGTAAAGCATGCATAGCGGTAATAAACCTTGCCAATACCACCCATCCTTAGGACTATAAGACAAATTTAAATTCCACCAAATAGTGATCACAAAACAACCTTGTATCGCAGCTACGCACCCCCTTGATGACCCCCAAAATGAGGAGCATAACGACTAAGGATAATGCCTACTGAGAAACGAATTTGATTAATGCACAAAAAATTGGAATGCATCTTCACAAGAAGAGGAATTATTCAAGAAAAAGGAAGTATGATTCATATGATGTTGAGACCATACAAGAAGAGGGTACGACTACGTATATTGAGGTTACTATGCCGTGAAATCCATTTTTCGCATAGAGTGGATTTCAATGCATTGGTTTTGGCACAGACTTTTTTAGTTCAATCAAATGATGGCAAGGAAATGGAACGCGGATGGGGTTAGGGTTCCAACAATTGAGCTAGATTATTCATGGATTGAAAGCCATTCAATCACTAGGTAATTAGGTCAAGTTGCTTGCCTGTATATTAGCTTTGGTATGGAGAATCTGTCTAAGTGGTTTATACCATCCCTAGGCATGGAAATCAGTCAATGATGATTTGAAAGCATTGAGTGAGTAGAGCTTCACCCCTGCCTGATAGTAACGTATCAAGATTGGTTAGGATGTTTCCCACACCCCCGGTTGAGTGAAGGAGCATCAGCTGGACCATCCAAATTTGTCTATTCTAGTGTCTCCGGAATGAACCGTGTTCGCTTAGGGAAGAACTTTGTTGGTTGGGCTATTAGCTAGCCTTCTCCAGCCCACACTGGCCATCGTATTGAACCCCTTGTAGGAGGCAGTAGTGATTCTTTCTTGTCATCATAAATTTTGATATGCATCATGTTATGTATTTAATACTAGATAATCCCTTTAGATATCATGAATGAATGGACCAGCTTCTAGAAAATCCCTTGAAAGTTGAAATCCCATTAATATTTTTTGTGTTGGTTGATAGTTGCTTATCATAGTCCCATCTAACAAGTCTTTCAAGCTAAGATAAGCTAGATCAGAAGTTATGCCATCTAAGCATACATGGTACTCCTTTCAACTTATTATCCCAATATAGAACCATGTGCTTCGTGGCACTGACTTTGTTTGCACTGGCTTAGCCAATCTCTAATCCCGATGGTATGCATATTTTTCTAGTGACTGTCATTCTTTTTTTACTCCAACACAGTTGAAGAATGCAAAAAAGCAGTAGCTTTTAGTGTAGGCCACCCATTATTTTTTGTTGTTGTTGTAAAAATATGTCTTATATTTATAGAAAAGTATTTACAAACAACACATTAAAAGGTGGAAGCGTATATATGATGGAGCTTATATTAGTATCCTCTTCTGTAAGACTAGCAATGCAGAAATAAAGCTTGTATAGGTTACCAAATCTAAAGTTTGAGCATCTCTTATCAATAATGCACCCTCAGTTAACAGCTAGTGATGTACCTCATCACACCACATGGAACAAAAAGTGGACAATTACTAACTTCTTGCTCAAAAATAAACTTAATGACTGCCAAATCCAATGAAGGAAGAGTGGAAAAGATAGCTATAATTGCCAAACAAGGTGGCACACTAGTAGCCATGCATTGAAGGAGAACTAAATATTGGTCCTGATTATCCTTCCAAACAGATTAGAAACTTGGTAATTTGTTTGCTCACCTCTCTTCTAGAACAACCGACACCGCATCTTGCATTGAAAGTTGGAGCTAATAGATTCTGCTAAAGCAACAAAGGTTAAAGTGTTTGTGGTTGATACTACTGCAAGGAATGACCAAAGCTCCACCCCGCATCCCTGCCCACCACGTAGGATGTCCTTCACTTGCCCCTGAATGCCAACAACTTCAAATAGGTGATCCAAGACATCCATTGTCAAACATACAAATCAGGGGCAAAGGAGCACACTTGAAAAATAGATTGATTCAACAAAATTTGAGGGGATAATGAGTTATTAACAAGGATAAATGCTGATGCATTAGAGAATAGTGTGTTCACCATGGCCACATATCACGGTCCAAAGGCCAAGCAAAACCAACATGTCTGTGATGAAGCTCCAATCTACAGAAAATAAGCTTGCTAGCCACTGTCTGGAGCCCATTCCAAAGTCTCTCAAGTCTAGATTACATGTCCAGAATAATTGGACCCTGTACAAAACTTGTCTGCTCTTGTTGAACTACCTTCCATGTAATTGAGTGTATTTGCAGAGCATTTCTTTAGAAATGATCTTGTATGAAACGCAGAGGAAAATAATGAGCCTCCAACCTGCATTGTCCAATGGTGCCCCTAGCTACATTCTTGGTAATGAGTTTATTAAGGCCTTGATTAAGAGATTTAGATAGCCTTTCGGAAGAGAATTATTCAGTTGTCAAACAGTATAAATCATCTTGTATTGTGTCCAACATGGCCTTGCAGAAATCACAATGAAGGGCACCCATTCCTGATGAAAAAATCACAACATCCATTCATGATGACTTACCCTAGTAGTCATTGATGAATCAGTGGCTCGAATAATACCAATACTTATATTTGTTTTATAGTTAAAACTAAGATCAATTGAGAATCGATAAAACCAAAGTTCAAATGAAAAAAATTGATGTTAGATAGAGAATAATGTGCATTTCTTATTAGGAATTTCTCCATTGGTTTCCTTGGGTTATTGGCACCTACAATCTTGATTGGTTTGTTATATACTCCTTGATCTAGAATATCTCGTTTTCTAGATATACACAATTCCATCTATTTAAGGGTTTAAAATGTTGTGTGCTTGCTCCTTCTAATCTCTAAAATACATCCAATAGTCTAGTCCGTTCCTTCTCTTTAGTATTTTCTTCCTTCAACTTGCTAATCATATAGATTCAGGCATTGAGCTCTTGACCAATTTGTTCAAGATTTGTTCCAATAGTTGTTTTTTCAAAGTTTCCTTTTCTCCACATTTATTGTTAGAACAAAACTGTTACTTGTTTTGGAGCCTTAGGATCTCATAGAAACACTTCAATTCCCTTTGTAACTACTCTTCCCATTTATATGTGTGGGAGGGTATCTATTTTTCAAAAGTTACCCAGGGCTTACTCTATGCCCCAATTGGTTCAAGCTAACCCACTTTCCACATAGCTTATTCATGGACATGATCACTAAAAGCAAGGGTTTGTATGGGTAGATTTCATAATTTGAGAACCTATGATCACTACAAGAAAGGGTTAGTGTGGGTAGATTTCATAATCTGAGAACCTATTGATCAACATCAAAGAATTTTTTTTTAAGTGTATATCGACAGATTATCAAAGAAAACACTTTGCAATGATATATTAATTAACTAATCACTGAATATCGAAGAGAATGAATAGTTTTTCATGGTTTGTGGATTAATTATGTTGAGAGAAGCGAGATGTTCTATAGCCTAGGTAGGGTTGATGTGCAAGGGCTTGTGCTTAAGCCTACACTTTTAATAATTTGAGGGTTAATTATAGGGTTAAGATGGATTTATGCTATGTTACAGTATATATGGTCTATCCAAGGAATAGTGAATATGCATTGGCCAAAATATCAAAGTGACATTTCTGGCACTGTCTCTTGTATTTCCCGCTTTTTTCTGTCTTTCTGGCCCAGTCTGTGTTTCCGGAAAAATTAGTGGCCTCTTGTCTGCCAGCCAGGGAAGCTGAATTATATAGGGTCTATCCAAGGAATAATAAATATGTATTGGCCAAAAAATCGAAGTGACATAAACTGATTTATAATGAAGCTAAGAAAATCAATGCTCATCATAACATAGACACTATACATTTCCAACTTGACATATTTTAATTAGGTCCAACTAGGTGATAATATTTAGAAGCATAACTAGAAGAAGATGCACATGCACACGTAACTACTAGCCATACACACTCGACACTTCTGTAACTATGATATTGTCTTGACGAAGATAATGGAACTTTTTTATTGCTTTGAAGTTTGACATCATTGGACTACTATGAAATTGCATCTAGCTTAAATGTTGGTTTTTTTTCTATGTTAGAAAATTGGATAATAATTGTGTGCATGCAAAAAGATCGAATAGGTCGAGATAAGTTGAAACTATAAGCAATAAGCATGTCAAATTATGTGTTGAGAATGCTTTGACATTCTGCCATTCAATTTTCAAAATCCAACTATTACAAAAGCAAGAGGTGGGTATTTTCAGGGATATTCTCATTGGTTCTCATCAATAGATTAGATTGGATAATTTTATAAATATCAGGTCAAACGACTATGAAAGTAGGCCTGTGGGACTCTCACCAATAGATTATATTGGATAAATTTATAAATATCATGACAAATGTCTACGAAAGTAGGTCTGCAGGACTAAAAGTGTACATCCATTGTAGGCACACATATTACTGTGTCAACGTGGTTTTCATTAATACATAATATATGACAAGAAAATTTTAATTAGTTTCAAATGAATAACTGTTCTTCTATAACTATATGGATTTTAGAACCCAGATACTCTCAGTATTCGTAATGGTTAAGGAACATAAACATAGTTCAGTCCGAATCTAAGCCCAATTCTGGCCTCTATATCCTCTTTGAGGGATTTTAGCTAACATCTTGAAACAAAATTGAATGAGAGTCACCTTTAGTCTTCACCTTGACTGTTTGTGTAACACAAAATTATCTGTTTCAAATTAGATTCTGCGAGTGACCCTTAGTCTAGAATTGCAAGTTATTTTCCTTAAACAAATCTGGAATATAGTCTAATTTTTGGTGTTTTTGTTTTATGCATTGATGTGGGCATTCTATGCAAATAATAATAAATCGCATGTTCTTGTAACTCCTACTGATATCTTCTGTTAATTTTCCGGTCACGAAAGTCGGGTGAAATCCCCAGTTTGAAGCCTAAACCCATTATCACTCTCAATTTCTGAGATCTAAGAAGCCATTCAAAATGATTGGATTGTATAGAAATTTTAGGATTCACATTGTCTTGGCTTTATTAAATAAAAAAGGCAGCTATAAGTCCTTAAAGCTGATTGGATCTACAAAATTTTGAAAGATGTAAGCCTTGAAGATGCGGAGTTTTGTTTCTTCTAGATATTTGCTTCCCTCTTGAAGTAATTTTGCGTTCCTGAAGAGCTTGATGCAGCTGTTTCCAAAATAATTCACTGTGTCAAAGGTTATTGTTTCCCTATTTCTGTTATTTTATGGATGTTTTCTCTTGTTTCTCAGCAAAGGAGGCGACCATAACCATCATTTAATCTACCTGTTAAGAGTTGCTTGGGCAGATCTTCGTGTAACTTCGCAAGTCAAGTGTATGCATTATTTTTACATATATCTAAAGACAGAAATAGGTTATTTATGATTTGGGTTATATCAATATGCCTTTTGGACTAAAATTATACCTGAGGTAGCTTCAGGTTTGCTCTCATGAGTTTGGTGTCAAGGCAATCATCACATCCCAAAATATGAAATAATTTGTTGAACAAGAAACATGAAACACTTATCTTTTACATGTCCAGTCTATGATGAGGTTTGTTGTAGATATCATTTCCCATTCTGGGATTCATGGATATGTTTGAAGCTTTAACTCTTCGGTACATTGTAAGGTTCTCTTTATTCATGAAGTGACTTTAAATGAAAAGTGTAATAGAAACACCCAGGCTTGTTATGCAATTGGACAAGCCTGATGATGACCCCATATGAACACGTACATTACATGCATCTACGTACATATTGCAACTCCTTATGGAGGATCTCCACCTGATCTTCTCAGAGATGTTATATAGTATGATGTAATCTTTCTTTGTGGGTTTTATCCATATGTTTAACAATTTTGGCTTAGTATCTTTTCTCTAGAAGGTCAAATTCCCTAGAGTTGGCCACTAAGACACCCAAAACTGCTTACCTATTCCCTCTAGATGTATATGGAGCTACATTGATCCTATTGAGTCCTCAAGAAAGGATCTGTAAGATATGCATTACCTTGGCCCCACCTTCTAGTCCCAATTACATGAACTTTATCTTCGCTTAGGATTGCTAAGTGTTGTCTTTCCATGTGAATGCACAACTTGACCGTGATGTGTGCTACAGAACGTGGCTACCTGCAGGGTCGTGTAATCCATGCGGGGTGACACACTTCTATTTGTGACCTATAAAAATAAAATCCCTTCTCACTTCTCCACTTAAAATAGGATCATTATAAGGGTCTCCTAAGACATCAAAACTAAATACTTGAAGGTTTATTAGGAAATAAGGTTTGTTTTGGGTTTGGTAATAGAGGAAGGGTATAAAACAAATCAATTTGTACAGGTTGCTAGTTCAGCACCAAGCTCTTGCACATCAATTTGTGGATGTCTATTAAGCTTTATCCTCTCTAATTTGATCAAATAAAAAGGCATTTATATTTGGGTAGAATTTGTAACAATGTTGTACAAAAAATACCTTGTATCATATATTGGGTAGGATGGGGCTTTGTTGGACATTAAAGTTAGACTGCACAATATGTGTATTGATTTTTTCGGACAACTGAAACATTGTTCTCTCAACTCCAGCAAGGTTATTACCAAGTCTGAAACAAATAGGGGACCTATTCTATGATTTCCATCCAAAATACCAAGATGTAGATTTTGCTATGATGCCCAGAACAGGGATAACAGTGTTACTTGCATGCCAAGCAACACAACCATGCTTCTCAACAAAAGGGACTGAAACAGGAAAACAAATTGGTTAAACCAGCATTAACAGAGTAAGTGCAAAACATAGTGTTGAACTTAGTTTCCCTTCTTATTAGCTTGCATGCATTTTACAGTAGACCCTGCACTTTCAACAATAAACAATACTTCATTTTATTGCTAACCTGTATGTATTCACTTAGTATTATATGACTTGGAGCAAGCTCATTAACAAATTAATTGCCTCATGGCTAACATACTTCAAAAACATGATTGGGATGTGCCTTGTTCCTAGTTGAATTCTAAGTGGAGGCATTGCTGCTCTTTTGAGTTTGTATAATGTATTTCCGTTGGTGAAATGTGGGAGTATTTCCTTCTAAGAATTTGTAATTTGGACCAAAACTTGTTTAACTAGGTAGTTTTCAAGACATGCCTGGATGTGAGATTGCTTGAATCATTTCATCATGCAAAAATATGGATGTTATCTTGGCAATTCAAAAATGGCATGGAATCTGAAGTTGTCCATTAACCATGCCTTCGTTGCTATGAATAGTGTGCTTGATTAATTAAAACTGGACTTCATTTATACTACAGAGCTACAGTGTAGCAACATTTTTAGGCTTGTGCTTTGATTTCCTAATTGTAGGATGAGGTCACTATATCTAGAGCTCCACACATCAAAAGAATGCTCAGATTTTTGTTGTAGAACAGAGGTCGGGATTATAATTTTATTCTTACAGTGATACTACAATCATTCCAGCAATACTTCTTACTGATTTTTCAGAGAATAGGAATCAAGTTACTCAATGTTCCACAGTACTGATGAATTCAGATCATAGTAAACTCTGAGTTGTCTTAACTCCACCATGCCAATGGATTAGGAGTTCTTGACGTATAAATTATTTTATGTTACTATGATACCTCATAGTCGAGGCAGGGATCTTGAAGGGAAACATCTCCTTCTGAAGTTTTACTGCTAAATATACCTCTGAAAAAAAACCACTTAAAAGCACACCTCATAAATTCTGAAACATACCTTGATGACTTCCAGCTTTTGTTTGTGATGACTGAGCTGCTCTTTGAATTTGTGCCCAAGTTCATTGATCAGGGCTTGTAGAAGGCTTTAAGAGAATGTCATAGATTGTCCTTTTTTAACTCAGACTTGTCCTACTACAGAGTTTTGAAGGTGACTTCTGCTGAAATTCCTTAGGTGCTTCTTGGAGCTCGCAATATCTTAAGCTTGGGCTTGTCCTCACCTGGCTCTGAAACCATGTTAATTTTGAGTTAACATGTTCTTAGCTTAGGTTAGTTACATCATTTTCCCATTAATGATTAATCCATTAGCAATATCATTAATCATAAGTGTAACTAGTGAAAGAACATAAGTAATAAAAACTAAAGACAAGACAAGACAAGATAGAAGAACACGCGAATATGGCTCACGCTAGGGAAAAACCGACAAGACAAGACAGAAGAACACACGAATATGGCTCAAGCCAGGGAAAAACCCCAATATGGGGAAAAACCTTATCAATTATTCTTATCATTAATGTCAAATGTTCAGTAGAGAGAGAGAATACGATACTTCAAAGTCAAAATGACTTGCAAATGAGAAGGTTTAATACCACTGCCCTTAGACAAGAGAATGGTTCCAACAAGGCTGCAAATCTGATGTTTGGTGTAGGCTCCAAGGACTTGTGTCTTTTCTGCAATTCTGGTAGGACTGACTAGGGCATAAACACAGTCAGCAACTACCCCATTCATAGCCTTAAAGACCTTTACTAGACTACGGATTATCTTCAACCAATCCCTTCAAATGCTGGTAGCCCATAAGCCTTCTTCTAGGCTTCAAAACCCACTACACAGCCTCATGATAAAGCAGCCCTGACTGTGGCTTTCTTGCTGTAGGTTCTCGGCCTCCAGGACAGGGTTCTTAAGCCCTGTGGCCTAGCTGTAGGTGACCCAAACTAGTGCGGATTTCTTCAAGGAGAATGAAACCTTTACAATAGTCCCAAACTTTCATCAAAATCACCCTTAACACGTGCGGCTTCTATCTACATGAACTCAGACCTGTGATGAAGATAAAATGCCCAAGACAAATCATAAATGTGCCCAAACCAATCTCGTCCTCCATCTTGTGGAACTCTGCCCTTGAAGATGACTAAATTGAACCCAACCTTGCCTTCATCTCCTTCGCTGGAAATCACCTTCTTCTGTGGCTACTTCAGAGAGAAGAATGAATATCAAAGTGCCTAAGATAGGTTATTTATATCCTTCTTGGGTAGGCCGACTTGATTACTTGAGGAGGGAAATTCAAATTTTCGATTTTCGATTTTTCCTTCCTAAATAAGGTCATGCCTTATGAAATTTCATTTGAGTGAATGAATACTTTTCCTTATCCAGATTTAGTGATCTTTAGGTCAATTTTGATCCTCTCGAAAAGAGAAATCCAATGCTGCAATCATCTTCCTCATAGGAGCAGTCCAAAGTGGAATTTGGCCCTAATTGCCAATTTTAACACTGAATCTCTTGGCAATCAAAGTAAAAAGCATTATGTTTTGAGTGTATATCTCTATGAATCTTCTTTAGAACCTTTATTATAGCCTTGCATAAAGTTGACTAGGTGCGCTAGAGTGTAGATGAATTGCTAATTTTGAATATGTTGGGGTCATATAGGCCCAGTTTGGCTTTAAGGCAATTCTAAGTCATTTTGTCCCCATGAATTTATCTTACTAGGAGGATATCTTCCTCATCAGTTGGAGCTTCAACTATCTCAAAGTCTCTGCAAACATGAGCCTTAAGTTGGCTATCATCCATCCAATTAAAAAAGGGCACTCTTTCTTTTACATTTTTTGAAGCTTAAATGTTAGCTAGTCCCCAATTCTAGCCATCTAGATTCAATAACATCTCCCACTTAGTTATTGGTTGATAACCCTCTAGTCTAAGTGTCTTTGTATAGATTTCCCACCAAGTTTAGGTATGAATCATGATCCACATGCTTCAATCAACCAAATAAATGACGTAGCAATACTTACAATCATTCTGGCCAATGCACCTTCTGGAGCATTATTTCCCATTTTTGGAAATGGACTCTTGGAGCTTGTCTATTTTAAATGAGTGTCTATTCCCAAAGACTCCTCACTTCTAAGAGGGCCCACCACCTACTTCGTTGATATCTTATCAGATTTATATTTGCTAGACCTTTTTCCTTGAGAAGAAGAAATAGGTAATACAAACACACACAGTGAGCTATTAGAATGTCATATGTACTTCATAAACTGATGAAACCTGGTTTTGTTAACAGAGTAAACTAATGAAACCTACTTGGGGTCTTGTATTACCAAAAATCTTGAAACATTGATCTTTGTACAATGAACTCTACTCACAACATAAACAACATTTCTACATGGTTTGTCGTTATTAGTAATCGGCAATTGCACGAGAACATAATCACTCAGTAATTTTTCACTTGACAATTTTGGAGATGAACTTGGTGGTATTGTGGCAGTCTCCACAAAAAAAAAGGTTCTTTGTGATCTAGATAACTCTTTAAACTTTCATTTTTACAAACATACATCACTATATTCTCTAAATCCATCTTTGTTCCTGACTGCTGCAATATTCTCTCCTCAACAGAGCACTTTATTATCACTGATATACAATCACTAGTTTGTCTTGGCCTATCCTGTGAGATCACGATTGAGCTCATAAATAAAAAAAGGGACTGAAATATAGATCATAAATAATAATTGTATCTGCACTTGGAAAATTTATTCCAACCCCCACCCTGCCTCCCACCCCCCTCCTGTCTGAGTTGAAATAAGGAAATTTTTTCAGTATATGGGCTACTAAATTTCTTTATTCAATGATGCCTTTCTAATGTTGGAGTGCTCCCATCCATTCGGCAATATAAAAATTATAAGAAATTCAAGAAGACTTCTTGTATATCAACCTTCCATGTCCACCTTGTTTCAATTGTGGAAGCGCCTTTCCAATACCTGAAGCTTTCTAGACGATCCAACTAGCATCTCAAATACCTTTCTTACAAAATCACTCCTTGTCCTGGGAAATCATATGATGATTTACAACCTGGAAGGAGGAGAATTTATAGAATGACATATTCAAGTATAAGCTGTAACAGGATCTAGTAGGACTCATTAATCAGGGTTTTCTGAACAGCTGACCCTTGAAAATAAATTCTGGCACCTTGTCAAATAGGTACATGAAGCCTTCCATATAATGCTCAAATAACAGAAAAAAGTGATGATTTTACTTGACATGAAATTCATAGAGGAAGAGAATAAAGGGAAAGAAAATAATGTTGTGATTATGTTCCTCCAATGTTCAAGCATATATGAGAGTTTCGCAATAGCTACAATAGATGTGAGGCAGCATAGAATTGCTTTCTAGAGGTGCATGAGGTCTCCATTTTTTTTGTTTTATTTTTTATTTTATTTCCCTTCTGCACCAGAAACCCTCTTGATTTTTAAGCTTGGGCCCATTTGAAGTATCAATAAAAAGCATATTTGCATTTCCATAGTCTTCCAGACCTTACCAGCCACTAATCAAATCCCTATAACATCCATGCAATTCATTGTCTTCTCAGCGGAGTCTTGAATACAGACAAACAAGCCCACAAAAATATGCAAGCTTGAGGCAACTTGTCATGTTCCCTTGTTGGCCCCTCCTTATCCAATTTTCTTGACATTGAAATTCTTGTTTTCAAATCAGCAATCCAAATTTTAGCCTCTGTTAGGCAGGCCTGTTTCTGGGAAAATGTCTTTTTTTTTGCTTCACTGATTTTCTATAACCAACCACTGTAGAAAACTTGAGCTAATTTCAAAATTTGCGAAAACTCCTCAAGAAGTCCCAAACTTGGTCAAGGACTTGCCTGATCGATTCATTTTTTACAACATAAGGCTTCAAAAAAGACTTGTACAACGCTTGGAGTTTGTCATGATTATCTATTTCCATCCACCTTGAGGGTTGTTGAGGAAGGATGCATGGTTGTAAATCATCCATGTCTCTCCTTTCCATGGTTTTGGAGAGGAAAAATTCAAATGAAGAGGGTGTATTATCATTGAAACTCGAGAACATTGTCAAAGAGTTTACATGATATATTTCAAAACATCCTAAGTTAGCAGCAGCTGGAACTGCCTGTGAAAATGAGATGTTGGTTCCTTTTTTTAAATTCCCTTATCTGACATTAGCTTTCTCACATTGACTACATCATCCCATAGAAGTAGCATATATGTTCAACAACATCACATATGCTCAATTCAAGTGTCTCGAGTGGCCGAGGAGGTCAACCATGCACGCATAATTCTCCACTCTAGGCTTCATGCCAAACTTTCTACTAATTAAAGCAAAATTATGCTAGCCTTCATCTACTATAGTCCTGCATGGTTGTGGGCAGATAAAATAACAATGAAGATGATATGGCCTACCTTAATGCCTGCTTCTTGTATTTCATAAAAGAGTGTCAGGGCATCATGCCCATGCATTTGATACCCACGCTGCAGAGCCACTAAGTCAGCACATGAATGAAAATAATTATTATGGTAACAGAGTTAGGCTTCACCTTTGCAACTTGCATTCAACTGAAGAGTTTCAAGGATTAAACACTATGACCAAATTGAGTATATCTCACAATGACCGCACTCCATGTAATTACATCTGGGTTCATTCCTGTCATTTTGAAGTTGATAAAAGAGTCCTAGTACCTCATCACAATATCCATTCAATGCATAACAAAAATTATTAGATTCCACGAGATCAGATCCCTCTTTGGCATATTGACAAACACTTCATATGCATCATCCATTTTTTTTTTTTGCAGTGCTTCTAATTCTGCACAAGAAGTGAAAGCACTGGCAGTAGTGACTGAATTGGCTTTCACTCCATCCAGCTGCATTTTAAAAAATATCTCACTACACCATTTCTGTGACCATTCTACTCATACTCGGATATCATCACGCATTACATAGGGTTTCGACCTTCCCATCTGCATTTCATCAAGTAGCTTTCCTGCCTCTTACACAATTTCTAATTTCGAAATATCTTGTAGTCATGGTGTTCCATGTATTTGTGGATTTCCCCGCTCTGCTCCAGGGCTGCAATCTTAGTGCACGCCTTGAGGACAATTGGAAAGGTGTGTCTCCACTTAGTCCTCCCTGTTTCATTTGGTAATACAACTTGAGGGCTTCCTGGCAGTTTCCATCCCTGACACAACCTCTGATAATAACATTCCATGCTGAAACATTGCACTAGGGAATTTTCTCAAACATCTGGTGTATTCCCTTCATACTTCCACAATAAGCATACATGTAAAAAGTGCAGCAGGATCACTGAAAAAGAGGCAAATTAGTGATATGAGAATTTCAATCTGCATGAGCAATGGTAATCGATTCAATTTGTTGTCGGTTATCACATTCACTACTACAGTATAAAGTCAAATGCTGAAAGAGTATGGCTATGGAAACTAGATCATTTATCACCTAAGCAACTAAACTTATTGTTTTTTTTGGTTTCCTAGACTATTTGCAGTGCCTACAAGGATCAAGACAACAATGAGTGGTATCGTTGCATTTCAAGGCTATACAAAACCCCCTGAAGACAAGGCTAAGTATGGGAATAAAATAGTTAATCACCTAGACAACCTAATTCACTAAGATGCTAAGCTTTTTTAATCTCCTACAAATGCATGATGGTTTTTTGCATTATGGAAATAGTATGCTATCATTTTTTTTGTTTTAAATCACCATGGAAATGGTCATTAAATTGATGAAAGGGTTCAAATTTGTGCCACTTTGTAATATCAGCTTTTTAAATGCAAGCCATATTCTCTTAGAATATGTTCCCAAAGTTTTTATAAACTACTGAAAAATAGAGGCAGCATTATCAATGGGAAATAAATAATCATTTTGCAAGCCCCTCATAGCGTTTTTAAGGTCTACTCCAATTTTCCCTCGCCAATCATTGTTTTATTCAAGCCTAAGAATTTTCATAAAATTATAAATTATCCTAGGATAAATGGGTTATTTTAGTGGTCAGCATAACTGTAAACTGTAGATCTATCACTCAAAATCTATACAGATGATAGGGCATCTTCTCTACCTATAGAAGAGAAGCTCTACATTAAATAGGGAAGTATTCTTTTTGTCCTATAATATGCTAGAACTTTAAAGATAGTAATAGATTTACACAAAGGACATTCAAAGATAGGTAGTGTAGCAATTGTGCCCCAAAGGTCATGGAAATAACTTCCTCTTGTTGTTTTTGTCTTTGACATGTACATTACTTTGCAGTTGGCTAACACTACCTATTCCATATTGGTGCAGGATACAAATCTTCATAGCACAAATATACATTTAGCAATCTTGATTTATTCATTGGAGCGTATGCATATTTTTCACATAATAGATAACTTATTTTATATAGATTGCAATCTCAAACTTGTTCTAAGACTTCTATAGAATGGAATAAATGTATTCTACTTGTATGTTTGGTACTTCCTAACACTTCACTTACACCTCCACCCAATTTTCATAACTTCCATAACAATTAGGTAGACACTTGCAACTTCGATGTTATTTTGCTTATCTAGTAAAAGATTTGCCAAGACTTTACAAAGTTTTATAATTTCTCGAAAGTTGTGTAATTTATAATTTATAAAGTTTCAAGGTTTAATTTTTTAAAGTCTAGTTCTTTAAAGGGTGCTAGCTCAATGGAAGAGCACCTGCTTTAGAAGCAGGAGGTTGGTGGTTTGATTCCATCGTGCCTTGATATTCATATGGAATGGTGACAAAGGCTCTTTTGACCATCACCAATGAGCTTATGGTGACATTTTTTGACCCTCACCAATGAGCTTATGGTGACATTTTTCGACCCTCACCAATGAGCTTATGGTGACATTTTTTGACCCTCACCAAATATGAAATGGTGAGGGTCAATGACCGTCACCATATATGTGCATCAATAGTGACGACCATGAAGGGTCCATCACAAAAAATCGTTGTTGTTCATATGAAATGGTGACGGTCACTATCCGTTATTATAATCAATATTCGTGACGGACCTTGAATGTCACCACAACACATACTTTTGGTGACGTTCAGTTTTTTGGTGACGAAGGCTATAGTCCGTCACCATTTTTCATATAAAATGGTTACCGTCACTATCCGTCATTATAAATCATTATTGGTGACGGACCTTGAATGTCACCACAACACTTATACTTTTGGCGACGCCACCTTTGGTGACGTTCAGTTTTCGGTGACGAAGGCTCTTTTGACCATCACTAATGAGCTTATGGTGACATTTTTTGCTCGTCACCAATGTCATTTTTTCTTGTAGTGATATGACCCAGATATTCCACCTCTTGTACTCCAAAGAAACATTTGGATGTTTTTGCATATAATTGTTTCTCCTCCAATAGTTTGAGCACCCTGTCAACATGTTGAACATGATCCTTCCAAGACCTGTTGTGGATTAGTATATCATCAAAAAATACTAGCACAAATTTTCTAAGGAAGGGTTTGAAAATGGAATTCATCAACCCTTCAAATGTAGAAGGTGCATTGGTAAGGCCTAAAGGCATGACCAAAAATTCATAATGACCCTCATGAGTTAGAAATGTTGTTTTCGAAATATCTTCAGTCTTCATTCTAATTTGATGATATCCTAAATGAAGATCCAACTTGGTAAAATAAATTGCTCCATGTAAGTCATCCAATAATTCATCAATCACAGGAATGGGAAATTTATCTTTAATAGTGAGCTTATTGAGCTCCCTATAATCCGGACACATGCGCCATGATCCATCCTTCTTGTGCACCAATACTACTGGAGCAGAGGAATAACTTTGACTAGGTTGAATTATACCAGCCTCTAACATTTCTGTAATCATACGTTCAATTTCGCTCTTTTGGACATAAGGATATCTGTAAGGCCTGATGTTTGAAGGAACACTTCCTGGAATCAAATGAATAGCATGATCATGATCACGATAGGTGGGAGTCCTTTGGGAGTTTCAAACACCTTGGAATGATTGTCCAAGACTTTTTGGAGATCTAGAGAAATACATGATTTTGATGTTGGAACTTCTAGTGAGAATAATTATGCAATTAAACCTCGTTTTTATTTCTTCAGAAGCTTTTTCATGACATTAGAGCTTATTATCTTTCCTGGCTTCCCTAAGATACCCCATAATTTGATTTCCTTTCCTTCCGAAAAAAAAAATCAAGAAAAGTTCTTGAAAATTAAAAACTATCGTCCCCAAATATTGTAACCATTGTACTCCTAGTACAACATCAACACCTCGCATTGGGATGGAATGAATTGGACTATTCAATACATATTCCCCCATGGCTAGCTTGATATTATGGCATTTTCCAGAGCAATTTATAGTTCCTCCATTTTCAACCATCACTTGACATTCTGGTGTTGGGTATAGGAAACAATTCAATTCCTTGGCTACCTTACAATGAATAAAACTATGGGCTACCCGAATCAATCAACACTATTGCCTTTTTCTTCTTGATATGTCCTTCTATCTTGAGAGTTTGAGGAGTGGTAATTCCTGCCAATGCATTACACGATATGGTCAGACTCATTTCTTCTTCTTCTAGGGTTGGTTCCTGGTGTATATCCTCTTCCTTTGAGGTTTCTTGTTCTTCTTTCTCATCTTCACAATATATGTAAAATAATTTCTTCTCAGCACACTTATGACCTTTAGTGTATTTTCTATCACAAATATAGTAAAGCCCTTTTGATATTTTTTCTTCCAATTGTTGTGGTGTCAACCTTGTAGGTTGTGGAAGTCTAAGAGTAGCAACACTTCCATCTTTATACATGTGAGTTGTAGGCTTCCTTGTCGCCATAATTTTACATTTAATTTTTCTTGCCAACCTGAATGCCTTCTCCAATGAATCAGGTTCCCAAATGCACACTTCATGTTGGATGTTATCCTTTAAAGTCCCTATGAAGACATCAATCCTGTGTTCCTCTAGAATATCAGTTACCCTTATATTCAATTTTTAGAAGTCCTCAATGTGCTCCACCACTGAACCCCTTTGTTTGAGATTTATCAATTGGCTAAAGAAGGTGTTTCTCTTTGTATCCTCATAATGTGCTATCATTTCCTCTGTAAAAAATAAAAAAGTGATAATTTTTTTACTGAAGAAAATCCATCTATACCATACAAATGTATTTTGTTCTAAATGTAAAGTTGCAATGCGTACCTTTTGTGTGTTTTGCACATTATTGAGATCAAAATATCGCTCCATCTATAGTATCCATGTTACGGGATCCTTGCCATCCAACTTCCTCATATACATATTTGGAATATGGTGGTTCTTCAAACCAACATTAGAGTTTATTAAATCACGATTAACATTTATTTTGTTCTCATCATGAGTTTCCTCTACTATCTTTTCGCTATTAGGAATAATTTCTTGTATCAACTTTGACAAACCTTCCATGTCTTCCTTCAAACCTTCCATTTTTTCTTCCATACTATTATTCAAACCATCCATTGTAGCTTCCACACCTTTATTCAAACCATCCATCTTATCTTCCACGCTTTTCTTCAAAACATCCATTTCATTTTTGTTTCTCTTTGCGAGAGCGAAATTTGGTGCACTTGCTCTTGTAATTTTGATATGTCATGTTGCATTTCTTCATCTTCATGAGACATAGTAGAGCCTTCTGAAGGCTTAGTGGGCATTTAATTCTTTTTAGGGGGCATTTTAGAACCCAATACTAATATCTATTCTACAATGTTCCTTGGAATCAATTCAAATTGATTCTTCAAACAAGACTTATGCAATTCGAAAAAAAATACACACCTTTTTCTTTCTTTTGAGGAGCTCAATATTGAAATTGAATTATATCCGTTATTTAGGATCTTCAATATTTTCAATTTGGCCTTGTAGTAGCACTCTGAATCTTCTTTTGAATGCCACATGTCTGATCTAATTTGGATTCTTCAAGGAAAAGTTATTCCCAATCTCCCACAATGACCTAATTATGGACTGGTTCAGTAGAGCGAACTTGTACGACGTGTCACGTGTCACTGTTTCCTCCTTCGGCTCTAAAATCAATATACAGAAAACTACATTCTGTGTACTTGCGGCCACATTTTATAGAATTCCCATCTGACAATCAGAGAGAGATTTATGATGATTTTCCCACGGTCACCTCTTTGAGATGGAATTCAGGAGTCTGAAAAAAACTCTAACTTTCACAGATCTTATCTCTGAAAATATTGCGAACCAAGATCGGAAATTTGTATAGGAAGTTCCACGGGATTTCGGATTCGTTCTATAAAAATTTCAGCTTCTAAACCTTTGTATAAAAAAATTTATAGCGCAAATTCTACAATGACCTGTTTTAGGTGAAATTCGGGAGACTAAAAAAAACCTAACTTCCACAGATCGTATCTCCGAAAATATTTCGAACCAAGATCTGAAATTTCTACACAATATTTGCCTCCAAATGTTTCCTACAAGATCACACTTCATTTTTTCACCCTCATTCTGCACTTTTTTACCAGTCTTGGGAGAATCAATTTTTGACAGGTCAAATCAAGTCCACTCCATAAAATAAATTCTTACATGGAAATTAAACAGGATAATATTTCTAGCGAGCTATCATGTGCATGATTTGGACACCGAGAAGGCCCCCAAACATGGTCTGCAAGTTGGAGGGCGCACAGCCTTAAGGCACTGCGCATAGAGAGTCTTGGGAGAATGAAATTTTGAGGGGTCAAATCAAATTCATTTTGAAAACTGGAGGCATATTCAGAAATAATACTTGAAGGGCTTTCCAACAGGCCATCTTGGGCCTGACTTGGACACCTACAAGTCAATCAAAATCAGCCTTGAACAGGGAGGGCGCATATGACCATTTGCTGATATTTTTTGTTTTCACTGTAATTTTTTACTTTATCCCAGAAAATAATTTTCTTACCTATGTCATTGAGCATGGTAATTGTAAATATGTTGTGGATAAGTTTCCTATGGGTAGATTCATTAGGTAAAAAATTTCATTAAGTCAAATGAATCAGCTTGAATGTATTTAGGGAGGAGTCACTTGGACCTCCCTACACTCTAGGTATCAGTTCAGATTATTGTGGATCAGATATTCAACTTAGGGACTCGACCCTTAAGGTTGGGAGAGGTTGTTTGAGGCCTATATCATGTAATTTTTTACTCATTTTCAAAGGTTGGAATTAGTTGGATGCTAATGTATTTATCAAGGAACTATTGTACTCAGTTTGGCCAGTTAATAAAGAAGAGGTGTAGCTATTTTTTGGGATACATGTGGTATGATGTTTATCATTGTTTTTTCCTTCAGTTTCATATGTTAGAATGTGTTGTCTTCATGTTCATTATATCTATATTGTATGATTCATTTCAAGTTTATAGGCAGAGCACATGCTTTCTCATGCTCTGTTTAGGGAAAGATATCATAATTTGTCCATTTTCCTCTGTTTAGGAAGAATACATCTCCCATGCTTTTCCTATATCCCCATCAGTCTTAAAACCATCTCATCACAATAATCTTAAAGTGTTAAGACTTATGCCTACCTTGCCCCATTGAATCTCTGCAACCCTATTTTGTTTGCCCTGACCTAGCTCCCTTGACCATACTTTCATCCAGCACCCTGACCAAAATCAATTATCAAAGTGACTCATTCACTAGGTGACTTATTCACTAGGCAACAAGAAAGGTTGTGCATCATTCACTAGGTGACTCCAGTGTCGAAGAATCCCAAGGTTCATAATTCTCATGGCGACTCCACTCTTCAATAATCAGTAGTCTAAATGACTTCTTGGTGACTTCTTTGTTATCAAAATGGATTCAATTGCTCGAAGGTATGCTCCCATGAGCCGAGATCACATATCAAATTTTCTGAATCTTATACCTCGGGTTGATTGGATGACATATCTTCCAAAGTTCAAAGATGTGAAAGGTAATGATGTTGCTCTTCATCTGGTGAGATTTCACATGCATGTGCGTAGATTAAAGATTGATTTTCCCGAAGACTGCTTGATGAAGATATTCATGGCCACTCTGGAAGGTGAAGCCCAATCTTGGTATGAAATTTTTCCACATGCTTGTATTTATTGTTTAAATGATTTTCATACCATGTTATTTGAAAGGTATAAATAATCTTGTTCATCCTTAATATTAGTTCAAAATTGTTGTAAACATGTTGATAGTTTTATTGAAAATATTGAGAAAGTTTATGGAGATGATGAATTCATGGACGATGAGATCAAGGTAGCCCTGTATGAAAATCCATTTTAGCAACATAAAGAAAACTTAGAGGATACTTATCAATATGCTCAAGAAAATTTTCAGCAGGCTGAAGATCTTTGTACAGTTGAAAATGATGGAAGACGATGTCTTATTTCAGATCTACTTGCAGCAGAAGATGGTATGCAAGAAAATCCAGTTCCAATTTTAGATTGTGGTAAATTCAAGTTGGTTGGTTTAGATCTAGTTTCATATTGTGATGATGAAGAGTATGTTGTTCTGGATCCCATGAAGGAGAGCTCTATTGTTGAGATCACCTCGAATGAAGAAAACAAAGGTATTTACCTGAGTGTTCTCATCCCATTATAACCAAGTCTTCAGGAGGAGGTAATCGAGTCATTTTCTGAAAAACAAGATGAGATATTTGTTTAAGTGAAAAATCTTCTTTGGATGATTATGTGGTAAATGATAGGAATGTCAGTTTTGAGTTTCAAGAACAATATGAAATTTTCCCTCTTATGACTGATGAGTGTGATAAGAAAAATGACAATCTGGTTGCCATGTCATATGAGGATATTTTTTAGTTTGATAAAGTGAACAAGAACAAACAGCAATGGTTGAAAAAGGAAAAACAATGGAGGATCACGTTGATGTCTTGCCTATGGCTCATAAAGAGCAAACAATTCAAATTGATAGTTGTCCTGATCTTCTTATTGATCATCAAGATCTGCTCTTTGCACATGCTTTTCAAGATCCTTTTGCCAACTTGCTTCAGTTATTAGATCAGGTTGGTTGTATTGTTTTGGATCATGGTTTTCAACTTCATTTGTACGTTGAGTTTTCAATCTTCAAGTTTTTTGTAGATAGTGTAAGCAGAGAAAAATTAGGTATCCATTTGCTTGATTGGATTCATTGGCATTTTTCCTTTACCTGATTTAGCAGTCATTTCTAGCAGTTATAATAGGAAAGGGTGTGATTAATAAGCTCACAGGAGTAAGCATCTTTCTGCAATTTCATTCAGTTTTCTGCAAGTGTGAAGTAGAAAAGCACTGGAGTTCGTAGCCCGAAATGAAGGCCATGGAGCTTCATTGACTTTATTCAATTTTCAAGTTCAGCTTTCAAAAAAGTAAGTTAATTTTTGAGTCATTGTTTAGTCAATTTCAGTTAGTTTCAAAGTTAGTTTGTGTCATTGAGTTGTCAGTATTTTGTCATGTATTTCAGTTTGATTTTTTTGACCGTATTGGCCCAATGGTTAGGCACTTGGTCGACAGTGTTCTTGACACCTCCAAGGAGATTCCATCCCCAATAAGGCCGATGTTAGTGTCATAATTTTCATTGTTCCACCAATGATCAAAATCACTCTTTTCATATTCATTTTAGGGGTCCCACTAAGAATTTTTTTTATCATTCCACTAGGTCATGCAAAAATTTGGTCACTGATTAGGATATTAAGATAATTACTACTCCTTTCACCTCCATGTTCAATGAACATCATCATGGTCAGTTCATTCATTTTTGAAAGAGTCCCATAGTCATTATGGTCATCATTCAACTCATTCTTCCATGTTGTGCCATCATTAGGTCATAGGGTCAAAATCATGAAAATTCGTCATTTCACCATCAAATTCATCTTTTTAAGGAGTAGTAATATTCAAAGGTCTTCAAAAATTTCAGGTTCAAAAATATCATTTCCAATTAAGTGGTTTTGTGTTTACCATATTGGTCTCTCAGTTGCTTGGAAAGCTCATTTCCCTCTCCTAGGATTTTGAGGACATTTTTCCTGGTTTCATGACTTCCATGGTAAATCATCAACAAGACTTGTATATTAATGCTATTACACCTTCCCATGTCCTTAATATACCTTCCTAAGCACTTCCCATCACTCTTATCCCTCAAAATAATCATTTTTCCACAAGCCCTAGCCTATTGCTACAATTTGACACTTTTCAAGATTAGGCCTGTGTTTTTCCCTTTTGGAACCCTTCCCTTCACTCAATCCTTGAAATTACACTTTACCCTACTTTATAACATCTATCCCTATCCCCAAAAATTTCCCCAATAATTTAGACATCCCCTAACCCCTTCATTCCCCTCCCTCAACAAGGTAGTCCTAAATCTCCTGTTTTGCCTACACCAAACCTTAATTTCCTCTCCCACTGAGCTAGGGTTTGCTATGGAATCAGAGACATCTGAGAAGAGGAGGCATAAGGGAAGTAATATTAGTAATTATGAGGTCATTTCAGCACAAAAACATCATGTTCCCACCATTTTTCAAGAATTCATTGCAAGGGACAAATCATTTGCCACGCATAGGGCCGATTTTTCTTCAAACTGTGTTTCTGACCAAACATAGATGAATTTGACATATGTGAGAGAGGTTTTCGTCCATAATAGGCCAAGGAAGAAAAAATTCCTTCATGTTTCACAGAGGTGTCATGGTTTTGGAGAAATTTTAAAACTACAGTTGCTACATCAGGTTTGCTTCACTTATGGGGTGACCTTGGGAAAATCCATTTTTCTCCTAAATGGAGTGTCCAAATGACTTTCTTGATAAGTCAAATGATAACTAGACAGAGATATATTTCCAATGAGCTATCATGATCTCAATTTGGAGATTATTAAGGCCTCTAAAATTTTCCTAGAAGATCACACTTCATTTTTTTACCTCATTCTGCACTTTTTGACCAGTCTTGGGAGAAACAATTTTTGACAGGTCAAATCAAGTCCATTCTGAAAAATAAAGGCATACTTGGAACTTAAACAAGATAATATTTCCAAGGAGATATCTTAGGCCTATTTTTGGCTCTATGAAGGCCTCCAAAAGTGGTTTTCAAGCTTGAGGGCGCACAGCCTTCTGCGAGGGCACACAGCCTTAAGGCGCTGTGCACATAACAAACTTGGGAGAATGAAATTTTAAGGGATCAAATCAGCTTCATTTTGAAAAATGGAGGAATATTCAGAAATAATAATTGAAAGGCTTTCCAAAAATCCATTTTGGGCCTGATTTGGACACCTACAAGTCATTCAAAATTAGCCTTGAACAAGGAGGGTGCATATGACAGAAAAATGGCACATATGACCATTTGCTGGTATTTTTGGTTTTTCACTGTAATTTTTGAATTTATCTCAGAAATTAATCTTTTTACCTATTTCATTGAGAATGGTAATTGTAATTATGTTTTGGATAAGTTACATAGGGGTAGATTCATTAGGTAAAAGTTGTCATTAAGTCAAATGAATCAGTTTGAATGTATTTAGGGAGGACTCACGTGGACCTCCCTACGCTCTAGGTATCAGTTCAGATTATTGTGGATCAGCTCCTAAAATTAGGGATTCGACCCCTAAGGTTGGGAGAGGTTGTTTGAGGCCTATATCATGTAATTTTTGACTCATTTTCAAAGGTTGGAATCAGTTGGATGCTAATGTATTGATCAAGGAACTATTGTACTCAGTTTGGCCAGTTAATAAAGAAGAGTTGCAGCTATTTTTTGGGATACATGTCGTATGATTTTTATCATTCTTTTTTCCTTCAGTTTCATATGTTATAATGTGTTGTCTTCATGTTCATTACATCTCTATGGTATGATTTATTTCAAGTTGATAGGCAGAACACATGCTTTCTCATGCTCTGTTTAGGGAAAGATATCATAATTTGTCCATTTTCCTCTGTTTAGGAAGAATAAATCTCCCATGCTTTCCTGGCTCCTCATCAGTCTTAAAACCATCTCATCACAATCATATTAAAGTGTTAATCCTTATGCCTACCTTTCCCCATTGAATCTATGCAACCCTATATCATTTTCCCTAACCTAGCTCCCTTGACCATACTTTCATCCAGCAGCCCGACCAAAATCAATTATCAAAACCCCTGAACTCACACCTAGCCTAAAATCCTAATCCATTCAACCTCCTAGGTTGTGTTTTATGGAGAGGGCCCTCTCCGACTTGGTAGGGCTAGCTACTAAGTTAAAATATTGGTCTGTGGTTACCTCTATTGGGATTCCTTCTTCAACTTTAGGAATCCGGTGGAGTGAAAACAAGTGGAACCACTGCGGTTGAGGGTTGAGGTGTTTTGGTTTCTAGAAGCTCTCGTTTGGTTTTTTTTTGGTTTATTCCATGAGATCCCACATTCATGCTTGGAATATGGTGTGGGGGTGATTGGCTGAAAGAGAAAGAGAGATTTGGTTCAACTCAATATATGGTCGGGTGGTATGTGGAAGTCCTTGAATTGGTTGGCATTTTCATATGTTAATAAGAGTTATATTCCTGTTGTGGTTGATGAGCACTTGTATTGGTTATTATGTTGACATTATTGTTGATTTTCCATGGTTTCTATGTTGGTTATTTTTTGTTATATGATTTATTTCATCTATGGCTCTTGACATGTTTGATAAATCATTGAATGGTTGATGAATGCATAGGCTAAGAAGTGTTATTCCAACTAGGTAGAGAGGGTTTAGAGCCTTCTCGGTGATTCTCATATAAACACTTCCATTTTATGATCATATATGCATTGATGACCTGTAGCTTACAAATTTTACATATGTTTGAAAAAAAAATTGTTATGGTTTAGGCATATTAGTCTCAAGTTTTTTCTTGAGTTTTGATTGGATGGATTTTTCATTTCCTTTGATTTCATCCTAGAAAGTTGCAGGAATTTTTTGGCAGTGGTCTAGAGGTTGGCCTTAAAAGGTGGCACAAATCCTGGAACTACATGCTCAAAATTGAAGGAATTGGGTCATAACTGCATGGAAGCAAGACTGTGAGTGCAGTTATAGGCTTCCAATAGCATGGATGTAGTGCCAAGGGTGCAGTTATGGAGCTAGGTCAAAGAAAAATGGTAACTCAGGGATTGATCACCTGGGGTGGTTTTCCAACTCCTGATTGATTTGTAGTCCATGTGGGATGTCATTAAGTGTTCAGTTTGTAGGCCCCACTTCCTTAACTGGAACTTGGAGGTCGGGTCACGTCATAGTGACAGTCATCTCATATTTACCCTAGAAAGCTTGTGAATTTGGGTAAAAGTGGGAGGAGTCATTACATCAAATGATTTGTATTTGACTACCCTCTTCCATTGATTTATTTTGTATTCGGGCTCATTGAAATTTATCCCTCTTTAGTGGAGTGTAGGTTATGGGCATATGTAATCTAGATTTGAAAAGTTATTGGGTCATTTCATTCAACTCATGATCTGTACGAGGAAGCGATATGGGTATATCTAATAGCAGTGCTATGGATAACTTAATAACTTTGGGAAACAAGATACAAAGGGATGGCACAGTGCTAGGTGATAATGGTGAAGAGAATACTTTTCCGACTCTCTAGGATGTCTTTCCCTCCATAGTTGTCGTGGGAGGACATAGGTCTGAGAAATCCTTTGTGCTGGAGAGAATCGTTGGAAGAGATTTCTTACCACGTGAATCAAGTAGTGCTACTAGATGGTCATTTGTCCTTAATTTTACATGGAGTAGTTGAAATTGTAGCACCTTTAAGAAACCTATGCACCTATAATCATTATAAGGAAGCTTTAATTGTGTGGAGCTACAGAGGATGGTTCATCCTCCGCATAACTCGTCCCCCGCACCCCCGCACACTTGAGGATTATGAATCTTCACAGGTGGCGTGAATTTCTTAATTTCTTTTTGTGGTAAACAAGTTAATTAATTAATAATTTCTTAATTTACCGTGTGAAATCTAGAAATTTAGATATGAGACAAGATTAAGCATGAAAGCATTCCCAACAAAGATCAATGTTACATTTTGCAACACACATCATTATGCTTCTTCTAATATCAACCATCCTAGAGTGGAGTGAGTTTATGATTTTGGAACAAGCCAATAGTGCCACTGCCTCAATACAGGTGTCGATGATTTCTAGCTCTTAGGCTAAGGGATGAGGCTCTTCACAGTAACAAAGTGTTTCAATGGCATCGTCCTAGATTTTAAGTCTGACATCTTGGAAATACGATTGGATTCCTATGTTAATATTTCTTTTGTAGTGCTCCTCTGTCATTTCAATGAATTCTCAAGGACAATGTATGGCAGCAATGGTGGACGGCGGCGATTAGCTCAAAATCCTAGCTTTCTTTTCTGCCAAAAGTGCAAATTGTTTTGATCTCATACTATTTTACCCCATCTCATCTTCGCTTGGGCCCACGTTGTAGGAAATATTGGCATTGATGTCATTAACCTCATTGGTTATCATTTATGTTGAATGTTATTATTGTAAAAGGTTGAAAGCGATGTGAAGTGAAAAATCTATGTGAATCCATATGACGGCTAAATGTTGTCAAGTGGAACATAATATATTAATAAAAAAGTTGAAATACATACATTTCAGTGAACATAAAATGTAGAGAATTCAAATTTGATTTTTCTCTTATCATTATTGTTGATTGAGATGTTACAATGCAATTTTATATTACAAATATTTTTTAGAACTGAAAATGAAACAAGTGAGAAATTTTTGGAAGCCCAAGGGACAATGCTTCACTCCATATTCCATAAGGAATACTAACATCCAAGAGAGATTTCTTATAAAATGTACAATGTGGAATGGAAAAGGTTATTTTTTGAAAGAGAATAAAATATGAATAAGGAAGTTGATGGGAAGCAGCAGAAGAGAAAGAGAGAGTGGAAGAGAAGAAGCAGTTCAGCAGTAAGCTTGACAACAGAATAGTCTATGAGGTAACCAACATTTATCACTTGTTATTGTGACTGAGAAAATGATATTCTCTTATATGTTGCAGCTTGAGTAGCATCTTTCCTTCACATCACTTTCAACCTAAAATTCATGGTTTTATCCCTTCGGGGTTTCCACTTAAATCTTGTGTCTTCATGTGTTGTCTTCGAATGTTATGTGAATGATCTTGAACTCTTGATAAGTAATCTGAAAATTTCTCTCCTTGACACATGCGAAAATAATTCAATAGAGCATGAAAAATAACCATTAGTTGCATAATAAAGTAAAGATGAGCAAAAGAAAAGAATATTAAATTATTGATTCACCCCCCCTCTCTCAATTATTTCCAATCATAAATATAAATTGGTATCAGAGTCGGTTCCTTCAGTAACAGTATAACAAATGGAAGGAGGTCCTGAGTCAACAAAATGGCTAGTCAAGAAGGATGCTCAACAAATAAAGATCCATTATTTACTAGTAAAAACTATGCTTTCTGGAAAGTCATAATGAATACATATGTAATGTCTCTTGGAATAGAAGTTTGGCCTGCAGTGATGGCACGGTATGAAGAACCGAAGAAAGGGACTAGTGACAGAGCTGCCAAAATGGATTTCATAGATAATGGAAAAGTTATGAATGCACTCCCGAGTGGTATATGTTAGTCTGAATTTATCAAAGTAATGCGTTGTCAGACAACCAAATAAATTTGGGATAAATTATAAAATATTCATGAAGGGGATAAAAAGGTAAACATGGCCAAATTGAAAGTATATAGAACACGGTTTGAGACTTTAAAAATGAATGAAGATGAATATATAGCTAAATTCTTCTTAATAATTGATGAAGTCATGAATTTCATGATAGGTCTAGGGGAAACAATCAAGGAAAGTGTAATAGTTCAGAAAATATTGAGGTAACTACCATCTAAATTCAATCGTAAGGTTTCAGCTATAGAAGAGACAACAAACTTTGAGATTTTGAATAGGGACCAATTACTTGGTTCCTTGACAACATATGAGAAAGGGAATTCATTCACTAGGGAGGAAGCTTTCGAGGAAGACAAGTGCATAGAAGAAAAGGAATGTGCATGCTCAGGTTCTTATGAAGAAGAAGAAAAATTTGTTAGAATATTGAAGAAAGGCATAGGTGAGTACAAAGGAAAAATTCCATTTACGTCCTTTAATTGTGAAATATTGGGGCATTATGCCTCAAAATTTCCCTATAATAAAGAAGAAAATCATCCAAAAGGGAAAGAGAAGAACAAATTTAATAAAATGCATAAAGAGAAAAATTTTAATAGAAAAATAATTAATTCTCAATAAGATAGTGGTGCATCTGAAAGCTCCAATGAATCTTCTAGTGAATATGGAACCACTGAATTCATTTTGATGGCCTTGGAAGAGATTGAAAAATATTTCATGGAATATGAATAAGAAGAAGAAGGTAAGGTATACCTTGAGGGGGAGTTGATTAGTGCCATGGATGAAATAGAAAGGCTTAAACTCAAGAATAGAAAATAGAAAGAGATTCTACTAAAATATGTAAAAGAAGAATCAAATTCAGAATGCATTATTAAGCTAAAATTTGAACTTGAAGAAAAAAATAAGGTGGAAGATATTTTGATGTAGCAAATAAAAGAGAAAAAACTGGAGTGGGAAAGATTGGAAGAAGACATGGTAAGTCTAAAGAAGAACTAGAAAAGGCTCAAATTGAATTAACCATGAACATTCAACAGATAAAAGGTTATGAACAATTGAATGAGATATTAAATGCTCAAAGGTCTGGACTTATAAGGATTGGGTTAGGCTATGAAGGATAATCCAATGAGCCTAAGGAAGAGGATAAAAGGACAATCACTTTTTTAAAAGTTTTCATGGGAGATAATGATAGCTCTCATCATTCTGAGAAAAAAAATATGGGCGTCCCTTCAACATTAAATGAAAAACTACAAAAAAACACTACCAAGAAAACCCAGGAGATAAAAGGAATGAACTGTCAAACAACGAATGAGCATAGACCATACTTCCTCAGAAGACAGAATTTTCAAATGTCTAGATGGTTATATCTCCAAACAACATCCACTACCAAGTACATATATTTTTTCTATGGATATTGCTACTGATGTAAAAAATTTGGACATAAAACCATAGACAGTAGAGCTTATGTCATAAGATTTGATTTTGGAAATTCAAAAATAAGTAAGGATAATAATAAATTCACATACATCAAAACAAACATGAATCTAGATAAAAATACATATGCTCCTCTCTGTGATATTCTCAAATTTTTCTATTGCCACAAGTTTGGACACAAGTCATATGAATGTCAAATTAAGGACAATACACATTCATCTCATAATAATTATAGAACAGATGGTTGCATGAAAATGAGAAAGAAGAAGAAAGAAGAAAATTTTGATAAGTGTGACCTAGTTCTATATGTTCAAAATCAAATCATTAAATGGTATGTGGACAATGGCTGTTCTAGACATATGACCGGAGACATAAGAAATTTTTTATATTTAAATGAAACAAAATCTGGAAATGTCACATTCCGCAATGATAAAGCAGGAAAAATTAGAGGAAAAGGTACAATTAGTCTGAATAATGGAAGAGGAAAGGCTCGGGATGTATTTTTTGTAGATGTTCTAAAACATAATTTGTTGAGTGTAAGTCATATGTGTGACAAAGGTTGTGAGGTTCTCTTTAGAGCTCAAGATTGTGAAGTAAGGTCAATATCTATAGGAAAGACTTTGCTTAAAGGAGTTTGTATCGAGAGTAATGTATATATCTTGAAATAAGATATTGAATAATGCTACATCAACAAACATGATGAATCCTAGCTATGGAATAGGAGATTGGGGGCATCTCAAATTTGATCATATCATCAAACTAGGCAAGAAGAAAGAAGTTATATATCTAACAACAATAAAGAAGCCTCAAAACACTATATGTAGGTATTTCCAAATGGGTAAACAAACTCGAACATCATTCAAATTCAAAGATAAACTATCAAGCAGTAAGCATTTACAGCTAGTTCACATGGATTTGTGCGGGCCTTCCAGAACATATGCAGGGGGAGAAAAATATTTCATGTTAATAATTGATGGTTATTCGAGATTGACATGGGTGAAATTTCTCATAAATAAGTCAAAGTCATTTGCAAAGTTAAAAATATTCAAGGCACTGGCAGAAAACCAAACAGGGTGCAAGATAAAGTGCATAAGATCAAACAGAGGGGGTGAATTTACATTAGATGGGATTCTCGACCTATGTAACGAATTTGGGATAATAAAAAAATATATATTTTTGCAAACAAACCACAACATAATGGATTTAGAGAGAGACAAAACATGGATGTTCAGCAAATAGTCAGAGTTATGATGCAAGAAAGAAACATCTCTCAAACCTATTGGGAGGAAGCGGTACATACAACAGTACATATCCTCAATAAGGCACATATCATACCAAACTGTGATAAGAAACCATATGAATTGTGGCACGGGAAACCATCATCAGTCAAACATTTTAAAGTTTTCAGTAATAAGTGATATATCAAAAATAATGATGAAAAACTAGGAAAGTAGGATGCTTGATCTTATGAGGGAATATGTTTAGGATATTAATAAAAAATTAAGGGATATAGATGTTATAATAAGAGGCAGCATAAGATTGTAGAATGCATATATGTAAGGTTTGATGAAGAATTATCTAATAAGAACAAAATAATGGGCTTTATTAATCCTACAGATCATCACCATTATGACAATGAAGAAAATGAAGAGAAAGATGAAACATCAAAAGATACAGAGATGCACTCAAAAGGACCCTCAAGACACACTGTTACACAGTATTTTTTCACCATCCCTGCAATCCCCGTCCCGAACATTGTAGGTCCATTTCAGTGACTTTTGTGTATTTTCATACCTTGCTAAAAGTGTCATTGAATCCCTTGGCATGTCAAGAAATTTTCCTCTGTTGATCATTCCTCAAGCAGACTCTTAAAAACATATGATTTTGGGTCGGTGCTGGTAGGCAGTTATGGCCTTGCGCCCATATATAAATTAACACTAGGCCCTGCACCCATTGGCACTCTATCTCAGTGGGCCACCTGCGTTGAGTTGTTTTTGGAATTTTTTTTAAAATAGAAACAAATTTTCCATGCCTAACCACTTCGTGAGTGAATTCATCATGGTTTATCAACTGAATAACGTTGAATTCCTCCCTTTGGATTGTTGTTTCCTACAATTATGAAACTCCCCAAAGGGATAGTACCTCTCTTCCACCTTATGAGGGATCCCAAACCACCACCTCCTCTCCCATAATACTTTGTTCCCACATGGTTTCAGCTAGCTAAACAGTCCTTACTATATCTGGTGTGAAGAATAAGGTAGAGAGGAATCCATTGTCGAGAGAGAGTTTAGGCCCATTACCTCGCTAAGTCTGATCCCCGACGAATTCTTGAGACGCGCTTGAATGAACCCATCGAAGGAGGCTGCAACATAAAGGCATTAAGGTTGTAAACTTCTTTTCTCTATCATTAATACATGACTGATTTTTTGGTTCTAATTTTGTGTTCGAGCATATGCAAAATGTTTGATTCTCCTTCACCAATCAAATAGTTGTAAATGAAAGTATGTTTTTGTATGCTATCACCGTTCACTTGATCCTTCTGCAAGTACACACACATTACCACTGAAGGACCGCGACGTGTGAAGACAAAGATCAATGGATCGCTGCTGAAAACTACAACAAAAGCATTGGACCAAGGTAGGACATCTATCCCAACTCGTTTTCATTTATAAGATAGGAGTCTGAAATTCCAGTTTGTTCCCTTGTTGCTAGACCAACTCCAGGGCCATAGGGATCGCCTCTGTCCACAGAGGGGATTTTCCTGCTCAAAAAGTTGGCAACCCTACTCGAGAGCCAGTGTGTTTTTTGTCTCTCGTTGTTCATCTAGTGTTTTTCTTTTAAGTTTGACTTTGGTCATATTATTGTTTTTCCACTTTGTTCTACATGTCTAACTGTTTTCAGCCATCATACTTAGTCTCAGAGTGTCAAGTCTGACCTTTGCTCAGTGGATTTTTGTCTTTTCCATAGTTTTCTGGCTTGGCGTTGTTGTTGCTTGAATAGTCGCACTGATTGGCACTTGTTGCCTTTTTCATAGGTGCGCCATCCTTTGTTTAGCACGGATTACAACTTTACATACGCACTAAATCCTGTAGGTTAGGATTTTGGCCTTTTCCCTAAGTTTTTTCAATGTGTCTTGCCTTTGGTTTGGATTTTCCTCTTTCAATTAGTCCACTGGAATTACTTTCACTCTCTTGTCTCGTTCTTCTCGGTTTTTTTCCCCTCATCTGATCAGTGAAGTTTGTCATCCTGGGGTTTTTAGCTGCCTTCTGCCACTTGTTCGGCTACTTCCTCACTGAACCTTTTGAGTTGAGTTTGAGTCAGTTTTGTCTTTATATTTTCAGCTTGTTGACTTATTGTCTTAGTTTTTCTTTCGGTTCTACATGTCATTGGGTCGTTGAATGGTCATCTTGGTGTTTGTTTAGCTCTCTATATGTCACCCTGAGCATAGATTACATTTCTCATTGAATCGGTTTGAAAGCCCTCTTTTTGCTTGAAGGAATGCGTCTATGTTTTGAGTGTGGTTGACGTTCGTGTTGAATTGATCTCTTTGTTTTAGATCGTTTCATTCGAATTGCTCAAAACTAGTTTCTATTTTTTCATTTAGTGTAGTAGTGAATTTTGCTTTTCATTCCTCTAAAAGGACAAAATTTGCATTCTTTCTCTTAGTTTGAAAATGAAAAAATTTCTTTTGCATTAGTAGCTTTTAGTGAGGAAGGAAAGATCTTTTCGTTTTCCGCTTTGGTTGTCTTAGATGCATTAGGAAAATTTATTCTTGTATTTGATTGATTATTGTTTAGTCATGAACTATTATCCCTCTCTTAGCTAGTTTTTCATCGATTTGGAATGATTTTCTTTTGCATATAGTTGTGCATTAAGGATTCGAGATTACATTTGGTAAGGCCTTGAAACTGCAACATTAATTCAAGATCAACTTTAAAATGAATTCAATCAACCTAATTAAGCATTGAAACCTAACGCTCACATTTAGAGATCTAGGCTGGTGATGTGTTCTGGCATCGTTAAACCTAGTAGTTGTCGTTCGCCATCTAGCAGTAGACAACACTAGCACGGACTTGTGCTCCTCGTACCATCGATTATATAAAGGGATACCCTCATAGGTTGCAATCCTTTATCAATAGGAAACCAATTCTGCCACCCTGTAACCGTGATACACCGAACACAACATTCGGGGAGACTACCTTCTTTGGTTCGGCGCTGGTAGGCAGTTATGGCCTCACACCCATAAATAAATTAACACTGGGCCCCACACCCATTAGAGCTCTGTCTCAGTGGGTCACCCACGCCAAGCTATTTTTGGAATTTTTTTTAAAATAGAAATGAATTTTCCATGCCTAACCACTTCGTGAGCAGAGTCATCATGGTTTGTTCGACTGAATAACATCGAAGTACTCCCTTTGGCTTCTTGTTTCCTACAATTGTGAAACTCTCCAAAGGGATAGGAACTCTCTTCCACCTTATGAGGGATCCCAAACCACCTCCTCATCTCCTATAAATACTTCCTTCTCACAAGGTTTCATCTAGCTGAATAGTCCTTACTATCGCTGGTGTGAAGAATAAGGCAGAGAGGAATCCATTGTCGAGAGAGAGTTTAGGCCCATTTCATCGCTAAGTCCGATCCCCGATGAATGCTTGATACGTGCTTGACTGAACTCGTCGAAGGAGGTTGCAACATCAAGGCATTAAGGTTGTAAACTTATTTTCTCTATCATTAATACATGACTGGTTTTTTGGTTCCAATTTTGTGTTCGATCATATGCAATCCTCTCAATCCGCATAAGCGTGTCTTCTGCGTTGATTCCGGTAGACTCTTAGGGTTTATCGTCTCTAAAGACGAAATTCATCTCGATCCCCTCAAAGTCGAAGCTATTGTAAATCTCCCCTCCCATTCCTTTTTACATCAGTTGCAGAGTCTGCAAGGGAAAGCTAATTTCCTGCGTCGTTTTATACCGAACTGTGCTGAAGTAGCCAAAGGCTTTACGCGATTACTTAAGCAAGGTGTCTCGTTCCTCTGGGATGAGATCGCCCAAAAATCCTTCAATGCACTGAAGATATTGCTTATCAATGCTCCTCTGTTGCGTCCTCCCAATTATCATCACGACTACTCCCTTTATTTGGTTACCGCATTTAGCACTATTTCCATGGTTCTGGTGCAAGACGACGTTGGTGGTGACGAGCATGTCATTTATTATTTGAGCCGCAATCTTCTCGATACCGAAACACATTACACACATGTTGAGAAATTGGCTTTGGCCGTTTTTAAAGCCGTCCAACATTTTTTCCATTATATTCTGCTGCACATAATAACCGTGATTTCTGATTGCAACCCCATGACCTACATATTGACTTGTCAATTGCTGGGGGGGGGGGGGGAATACTCAAAGTGGAATTTTATCCTCCATGAGTTAGATTTTGATTTTACTACTACCAAATCGAAGAAATAATTGGTTTTTGTCGATTTATTTTCTCTCTCCCTTCTGATTCTACTCCGTCTGGTTTTAAGGAACGCATTCCGGAGGACACCCTTTTTCTCATTAGCAGCCTCTATCCTTGGTACGGTGATATCATCGTATATCTTCAAACTTCTACTTTCTGATCTGCGTTGACGAAGGATGCTCGTCGACGCATCTGCCATCATTTGCAACCTTATCACATAGTTGGAGATACTCTCTACCGCATCAGAGCTGATTCTGTTCTCCGCCAGTGTTTAACTCTCGAGGAGGCTGAAAAAAGTCCTCAATGATTGACACTCTGGCACCTGTGGTAGTCACATGTCTAGATATGCTACTACACAAAATATTCTTCGTGTTGGATATTTCTGGCCAACCATCTTTAAAGACTACATTGTTGTTGTCTGCAAGTGTTACGATTGCCAGATTTACCAGCGCAAGATGTGCGCGCCACCTACACACCTCCATCCTGTCATTACTGTTGGTCCCTTTGTGAAGTGGGGCATCGATTTTATGATGTGTAACCCTGACTCAGCCAGGGGGCATGCTTATATTATCATATTCATTGACTACTTCACTAAATGGGTTGAAGCAATGCCTACACTTACAGCTGACAGTAAGACAACCGCATAATTTCTATTCAATCATGTCATTACCAGGTTTGGTGTCCCTCAAGCCATTTTTATCGATCATGGTTCTCATTTTCATCATTACATAATGGCTGAGTTGACCTCCAAGTAGGGTTTGCACCACGACAGCTCAAAGTCGTACTACCCTCGGGCCAATGGCTAGGTTGAAGTCGTGAACAAGGTTCTAGTCACTATGCTTCAGCGTACAATTGGGATGCACAAGTCCAACTGGCATCTCATGTTGTTTTTCATCTCTTTGGTCTTACCAAACCTTGATGAAGGATGCGACCAAATTCACTCCATTCCATCTTGTTTATGGTCTAGAAGCTACCCTTCCGATTGAATGTGAAATCCCTTCTCTCAAGATATCTATTGAATTGTTGCCTAATACTTCACCTGAAGAAGAGTGTCTTCTATATTTAGAGAGGCTTGATGAAACTCACCGCTTTGCTATTCTTGTCATAGAAGCACAAAAAAAGCGGGTCAAAGCTCATTTTAATCAGTCAGTTTCCCCTCGTTCCTTTGTAGAAGGAGACCTCGTCCTCTTGTATGACCAAGCTCATGATAAGCTAGTGGCAGAAAAATTCGAACCCATGTGGCATGTGCCCTATATCATTAAGCGTGTTTTTCAAAATGGGGCTTATGAGCTAATTGATTATGAAGGCTATCCTTTGGATCGGCCTAGAAATGGGTTTTATCTCAAAAAATACTATGCATGAGTTTCGTGTGCATTTTCTTTTGTACATAGGTGTTTTTTTTCCGTTTTTGTACATTTTTTGGCTTGATGTGCTTTGCGAGCAGTTTTTCATGCTTATTATGTTGTTGCTTATTGTGTAGATGTTTATCACTCCTTATGTTGGTTTCACAGATGGTGCCTCCTGCAATACTCGGAATCTATCATTCGTGGCCTAGGTAATTTATAATATTAATGGTGAGTTGATAGACCTTCAAGGTATTTGTCTAGGTTGAACAACCAACAATGTCACTGAATATAGTGTCGTCATTGAACTCTTAACCGAGGCCATTTCTCTCGACATTTGTGCATTAATTGTTAACCAAGACTCTCAGTTTGTTTTTCTTCAGCTTAATGGGCATTATTCTGTTAGAAATCCTCAAATCTTAAGGTTGTATTTGCGTGTTCATTTATTAGAAAGGAATTTTGATTACATCACATATCAGCATATTCCTAGACGAATGAATGCGTTAACTGATACAATAGCAAATATTGTATTAGATAGACATTTGTGTAATTTGTAAAAACATCATCATCACATAATAAGATTCATACAGGAAAATAGGCATATATATATATATATATATATATATATATATATATATATATATATATATATATATATATATATATATATGTATATATATGTATATGTATATGTATATGTATATGTATATGTATATGTATATGTATATGTATATATATATATATGTATATATGTATATGTATATATGTATATGTATATATGTATATATGTATATGTATATATATATATATATATATGTATATATGTATATGTATATATATATATATATATATATGTATATGTGTATATGTATATATATATATATATATACATATACATATATACATATATAGATATATATATATATATATATATATATATATATATATATATATATATATGTATGTATGTATGTATGTATGTATGTATGTATGTATGTATGTATGTATGTCGAGTGTTTGCATCCACGTGCATCATAAGTTCCAAAAAATATATATGTTTTGGTTACATCTTGAGACATCATGTCTCTTAAAAAATATGCAGAAATAAAAGCCTAGGTATCTAATCAGCATGATGCTCATGGTATCATGTCACTGCACACACAAGCCGCCTCAATAAGCGGTGAACACGGTTAGAAACCCCCGCAATGTGCCTCTGGTATGCGCAAGGAACGTTGTCAAATCTCGCGTAATCTGGGATTATACTGGTGAGTCTCTCCAGGTTGCGTACGATCTCCTCCTCCTCACTTCCCTCACCATGAGGGTCCACTTCAAAATCATGAGGGACCCTTCGTGCTATTGGAGACATTCCTGCTGGTCTTTCTGGGACAACATCTGAAAATAAATTGATTAGCATCAGAACATATATAATCAAAAAAAATCATAATACTCATCAAAATCAAGAAATGAGTCTTACCCAATGCTTCATCCCAATCCTCTCCTTCCGGGAGTGGGAGATCTGCATCACCTGTGAAGTTTGTGCCAGTGTAGGGATAGTCCTCCATGACAATAAGTTTTTGATGGAGCCAATCAAATAATTTTGGTCTCCACGACATCTGTTGACCACCTCCTGCTTTAGGCATCAAATCCACCCAACAAACCATCCATGACTCTCAAGCTGGTGGTGTAGGAAATATCACTTCCTAACTGAAATATTGGCAATCGTTCCAGGATGAACAGTACCAAGATGGACCCATAGCCAAACTGTTTCAGCTTGTCATTCTTGCATTTTGTTAGTCGGCATTTCAGATTGATTGTTATAGCCTCTGCCCAGTTGTAAAGGGTTGGGACCATACAATCTACGGCAAGTAGCAACTGTGCTTTTGTGGCTTCATGTGGAGCTTGAGATCCAGCAACTCGCGTGATGGTGTGCAGCACTAATTTCAGTGCCAAATCGGGAAAGGTTTGAATATCCACCTTCCCGCTCTTTGATCCTTTCCTTTCCCCTCAAAAAAAACTGTCTATAAACATGCTCATGTTTTCCATCATGGGCCAAGTACTTGTCAGGATTGGTACTGCTCCCCTCCGTGATAATCCAGTGATAAATTATATGTCAGAGAATTCAATCTCTAACTCCTAATCATGAATCACAAATCTTTCTCGATCAATGTCCCATACACTGATCAGATATTGTAATAGCTCTAGTTGAGCTCGAATACACGGTACCATGAATAATTTTAGAAGCCTGCAATCCCTTAGAACATCCATGCATCTTATATTGCTCATGGCTTTCTCATATTCTTCCCTGTGTTCTCTTTCCTTCCATTCGATCACCATTTTCGCTTTCACATACTTGCAAAATCATCACAGGGGATTTCATTTTTCAAATTATTCACTTTTGAATGGTTTAAAACGAGCAATTTAGTTGAATTTTCAAGCAAATTTCATGGTCGTGATTGGCGCACCCCCGTTGAATTGTAAGGCAGGTTGGCGCGATTCCGTGCCCAGAACCCGCGCCAACCGCCACGCCATAATTTGAACAAAATTCCCCCACAAATGTCAAAATTTGAAATGCATGCAATGAAAATTAATTCAAAATGCAGGTAAGGATACGAGCTCTCACCTAAAAAAACGGATTCGCGATTGGTCTCCTAGATTGTCCGTTGCCAGCTCCGCAAGATCACAGTGAAAAAGGGTAAAAATTCTCATAAGAGGTAAAAAGTGAAAAGTAATTTATTTTTACCAATTTTGTCATTTTATAAACTTTAAAAAACCCTAATTAGGTTTTTGAGCATATTTTTCGATTATTTTAATATTTTATCTCAAAAAATGGGTTTTACATGCGTTTCTTGTGCAGCAACAGGTGCTCAATGTGATGGTGATGAAGTGATGAGTTGTATTTTATTAATTTTTCAGACTCGTTAAAAACACGAAAAAGTCACCCCCTGGAGTCATGTTTCAGCTCTTTTCTGACTCTCGAAAATTGAAAAGATTTTCGAGACTCTTGTCGTTTTGAACTCATTAAAGGCTATGAAATTGCATCTGCCCAGTATACGTTTACCCCTTTTTCAGGCTGGGATAGATTATTTACGAAAAAATAAATACCTTAGTCTATAGCGACTAAGAGGTTCTCTCATATATGGTTTTCTACCTTTTTGGATCTATGAGACTACCTGCAAAAAGGGACTTGCTGGAGTTTTCTTTTCTGCTTCTTTTCAAACTCTCTAAACATGAAAAGACGCTGATTTTTTCCTTTGTTAGACTCGTTAAAACTTACATCACATCGAAAATCATCACCATGATGTAACCGAGTTCCTCCTTCCTAGGGCTCGTAAAATGTACTAGGATGGATTTGTCCGAAGGAAAAACTTATATGACAAGCATATGCTATCCCCTTCAAGCTTGTTTCCAAAAATAATTAGGGTACTCGCCAGAAATGGTGGGGGAAAATGGAACCATTTCTCAGTCGTGTCAGCAGTATGTCACTCTTGAACATGACACTTGTCTGCAATTCGTGTCGGGTTGGGGACATCCCATTTCATCATTTTTGCCTCCATGGGTTTGGGTTATCTGTTTTGACCTCTCATCTACTCTTTTCCACGTCATCATGACCTAAAATCCCCTTAGGTCAAATACTGTCAAATTCCAGAGTCATGTCGCCAATATGTTCAAGAGAAGTTTCCTTTTGTAGTTTCCAACATCTGATCCTCTGTTTGGTCTTGATTCACTATCATCTTATTCCTTTGTCTTGTGTCGATGATGTGGGAAACATTATGTCCCTCCTTCGACCAGATCACTTTCTGTCGACTTCAGCTCATTATCCAGGAAGCTGATCTAGAGACTCCCTTATGGTACCTTGGAGTTTACACGCCTCAATGGCAATTTCTTCACATTCAATGACAGGTCCTCATCATTGGCCTTTGATCGAGTGATTTTGCAGGTGTTCGACTCCAGCTCACTGTTCACATTCTGCGACTTGCACTAGTTGTACCTTGAGAACCATTGTCATTATTGGTGGTTTCTCTCGTGCCTATTAACAGATTTCATCATTGGCTGGTAATCAGGCGACTTTCTCACATGTTCAACTTCATATCACTCATTCGGATGCTTGAATTTGTACTTGTTTGGGTCGAGATGGAGCGCAAGACCCTGGGTTTTGTCTGATAAAAACTAGGCTGCGAGACGATTTGGTTTATCATGACTATATGCATGACTCTTTTGATTGGATGGTTGCGACCATATCTGAGTCTATTTACTGATCCTTCTTGTTGGATGGTTGTGTCCATACCTCGGATCTTATTTTTTATGTACTCTATTATGGATGGTTGCACCCATGCCACATATTCATGTATCAGAGATATCAGTTGTACTTGTTTTTGCAGGTCTTCCGACGATGATGTTTGGTTTGGGCACATTCTCATAAAGCATTTCACCCCTCCCTCTCTCTCGGACCTCATGCTTTAGGGGGCATTTGTTACACAATATTTTGTCACCGTCCCTGCAATCCCCATCCTGAACATTGGAGGTCCATTTCAGTGACTTTTTTGTATTTTCATACCTTGCTAAAAGTGTCATTGTATCCCTTTGCATGTCAAGAACTTTTCCTCTGTTGATCATTCCTCAAGCAGACTCTCAAAAACATATGATTTTGCGTCAGCGCTGGTAGGCAGTTATGGCCTCACGCCCATAGAGAAATTAACACTGGACCCCATGCCCATTGGCACTCTATCTCAATGGGGCACCTACATCGAGCTATTTTTGGAAAAAAAAATTAATATAGAAACGAAGTTTCCATGCCTAACCACTTCGTGAGAAGAGTCATCATGGTTTTTTTGACTAAATAACATCAAATTCCTCCCTTTGAATTCTTGTTTCCTACAATTGTGCAACTCCAAAAAGGGATAGGACCTCTCTTCCACCTTATGATGGATCCCAAACCACCTCCTCCTCTCCTATAAATACTTCCTTCTCACATGGTTTCAGCTAGCTGAACAGTCCTTACTATAGATGGTGTGGAGAATAAGGCAGAGAGGAATCCATTGTTGAGAGAGAGTTTAGGCCCATTACCTCACTAAGTCTAATCCCCGCCGAATGCTTGAGATGCACTTGACTGAACCCGTCGAAGGAGGCTGCAACGTCAAGGCATTAAGGTTGTAAACTTATTTTCTCTATCATTAATACATGACTGGTTTTTTGGTTCCAATTTTGAGTTTGATCATATGCAAAATGTTTGATTCTCCTTGACCAATCGAATATATGTAAATGAAAGTATGTTTTCATATGTTGTCAACATTCACTTGATCCTTGTGCAGGTACACGGATATTAACACTGAAGGACTGCAACGTGTGAAGACAAAGATCAACAGATCACTGCTACAAACTACAACAAAAGAATTTTACCAAGGTAGGACATCTATCCCAACTCGTTTTCATTTATAAACTAGGAGTCTGGAAGTCCAGCTTTTTCCCTTGTTGCTAGACCCACTCCAAGGCTAGAGGGATCGCCTATGTCTAGAGAGGGGATTTACCTGCTCAACACACACTCAAAATAATCATCCCAAAAATCAAATTATTGGAGACAAGAGTGAAGGAGTTCAAACAAGAAGACTACTAGAAAAAAATTATGAGCAAGTTCATTTAGCTATGCTATCACAAATAGAGACAATAAAAAATTTGATGAGGCAAGTAAATACAAGAATTGGGTAGATTCTATGAGCGAAGAGTTAGACCAAATTAAAAAAAACAAGACTTGGGAACTAACACCAAGACCTATCGGAAAGAGTGTCATTGGCACAAAATGGGTATTCAAAATTAATATGAATGAACGGGTTCAAGTTGTTAGAAAAAAATTGAGACTAGTGTGTAAGGGGTACTCACAAGTAGAAGGTATTGGTTATGAAGATACTTTTTCACCAGTCGCGAGAATGGAAGCAATCAGGTTGTTTTTGGCCTTTGCGTGCTACAATGATTTCAAGGTGTACCAAATGGATGTGAAGTTTGCCTTCCTAAATGGTGACCTTGAGGAGGAATTCTATATGGAAAAACCTAAAGGTTTTTCATTATCAAATAAGCATAACTATGTTTGTAAGTTAAATAAAACATTGTATAGCCTCAAAAAATCACCACGAGCATGGTGTTCTAGGTTGGAAAAGTACCTTCAGAAACAGGTTTTCAAGAGAGGAGTTAATAGTAATATGTACATAAAAGTTTATGGAGACAAATTATTAATTGTGGTTGTATATGTAGATGATATTATGTTTGGAAGAAATAAAGATAGTTGAGTAAAAGGGTTTGTTGAAGAAATTACTGGAGGGCTTACCTTCTACTTAGGACTTCAAATCCTACAGAATGCCAAAGGCATATTCATTTCTCAAGATAAAAATCTAAGATATGTGCTAAAAAGGTTTTAAATGGAAGAATGTAAACTCATATCAAACCCCATGAATACTAGATGCAAGCTATGTGCAGATGATGAGTCATCGAATGTAGATCAAAAACCTTATAGGTATATGATAGGAAGTATGTTATATCTAACAGCTTCTAGACCAGATATAATGTTGTTCTTTGGATTAGTAGAAAGATATCAATCAACACCCAAAAAAAATCATTTGTTAGCAATAAAGAGGATATTCAGGTACTTAAAAGGAACTACAAATTATGGACTATGGTATCTGAGAGGTAAGGACTTTACACTGATAACATACATAGATGCAGATTGGGCCAGCTTTGTGGATGACAGAAAAATTACAAGTGGTGGTGTGTTCTATCTAGGAGAGTCCTTAGTGGCATGGATAAGCAATCATTTTCTCTATCTACAACGGAAGATGAATACATAGCAAGTGCATCTTGTTGCACACAACTGTTGTGGATAAAACAAACACTTCAGGACATGAAGGTAAACTTCAGTGAGCCTATTTCTATCAAATGCAATAATACAAGTGAAATAATCATTTCGAAAAATAGTTTGCTTCATTCAAAGACTAAGCACATCCCTTTAAAATACAACTTCCTCGGAGAACAAGTGGTTGAGAAGATATTGAATATGGAGTACATACCCACAAAAGAATAGATAGTGGACATATTCACAAAGCCTTTTCCTAAAGAACCATTCGAGTATCTGAGAAACAAGCTAGGGATAATGTCTACAGATGCTACTCACTAATGTAATTTCAAAAGTGTAGAAATTATGCAAACAATATGTATACCAATGGATTCAATCCGATCATGCGATATGCTAAAGAAATATATTGAATCCTTCTAAAAATTAACTGCAGAAAATAAACACACTTGCCAATCACAACAAGTAAAGAAAGAAGCAAATTAGACAACAACACATATATTTTCTCAAGGAAAGATTGTTTCTCAAAACCCCTCTATCTTCTATTGTATATTCACCAAGGAATATGAAACAATTACAATGCACTCTTCTCACAAGATTCTCTTGCACTCTCACAACTGTCTCAGACTGATCCAAACAAAATCGACCAACAATAGAAAATTTTTAGCCATTGCTCAGCTTGCCTTTCTTGCAAAATTCATGTGGAATGAAATCCCTATTCTTTAGGAATTTCAACCTTCCAAAAATGCGCAATTCTCAAGGGTAATCCTATGGTTTTTTTTACTACATGCGGGCAACTTACTAATAATTCAATTGATAGTTAACATCCCTTTAACCTTTGTCTCAACTGGGTCTTCATCAGAACTGACATGCATGCAACTATTAATAGTAAATCATCAATTACTTGACAGATCACTGCATGTGAATTAAATATGATTTAATTCACTTGACCTCTCACTAGTGCAACAAATAGTTACAACTAGTTAAACTGATTTTAACTCAATTAATTGAGTTAATTGATCTCTCATGCATTAAACTAATGCACTAACTACAAATTGGACTCAATAACTAATAGAATCACTCGGCATGCCTCACCAAACACCCTCAACTCGAAATTCATGAGCTAACTAATTTTCTCACAGTCAGTTAACTATTACAAGTGATTATGAGATAATATTACAATTTATTGTCCAATTTAATTAAGGGAAAATTAAATTAGACACACGTTTCTTGTTGAATTCTCAACACTCCCTCTCAACAAGAAAGGGATTATCAGATACCCCGATCATGATTCTGTGGTATTATAATTTTCTCATGGTGAGCGCCTTTCTCAAATATCTTCATCCTGATATTTCGTGGGAATGTATTGAAGTAACATAATGCATCTATGAAAACAATCTCTAAGATGGTGGTACCAGATTTCAAAATGCTTGGACCTATCATGGAATATCGGATTAACCGAGAGTTTTATGCAACTCTGATTATCACAATGTATCATCGTCAGATCCATCTAATGACCAAACAAACCAAAAAGAATCTTTCTCTTCCATATGGCCTCACATGCAGCCTGACTAGCTACCATGTACTCTGCCTCGGCTAAACTGAGTGCCACAGATCTCTGCATCCTGCTATACCAAGAAATTGATGTCGATCTTATGCTAAAGATCCCTCCTGATGTGCTCTTTCTGTCTGATGGAATACCTGCCCAATCTACATCGGTGAAGCCTTAAAGCTTCACTCCCTCTGTTCGTATGTACCATAATCCATACTCTATAGTTCCCCTGAGATATCTCAAGACATGCTTCCCCGCTTTCCAAAAGAGCTTGGTCGGCTTAACCATAGATTGACTCAACTGGTTAACTACGTAGCAAATGTCTAGTCTGGTGTTCACCAAGTACATGAGTGAACCCACAATCTTCCTGTAAAAAGTAGTGTCCACTACCTCACCTGAAGTAGCATCCTCCTTCCTCCAGTTTCCTACAAGAGGAGTCTCCATGGGTTTACAGCTCTCCATGTGGAACTTTCTCAGAATCTCTTTAGCATACTTTCCTTAAGAAACAAATAGCTCACCATCACGTTGCCATATTTCCAAACCAAGGAAATAGTGAAGGAGACCCATGTCCTTCATCTCAAACTCTCTTGCAAGATCCTCCTTGCAAGAAGTTATGAGCTTCTCATCACCTGTCAAAATTATATCATCAACTTAAAGTACAATAATAAAGAACTTACCATCAACCACAATCTGGTACAGGTTCGCATCCGCTTCACTTTTCGTGAAGCCCAACCTGGTGAAATAGCTGTCAATCCTGGTGTACCAAGCATGAGGTGCTTGCTTCAGACCATACAGTTCTCTCTTGAGTCTGCACACATGTGGCTCGCTGTCAAAGGTCTCAAAACCTTCTGGCTGATCTATGTACACTTATTCCTCAATAACTCGATTGAGAAATTTAACCTTCACATCCATCTGATGTATCTGCCACCCCCTCTGCGCTGAGAGTGAAAGGATAGATCTAGTCGATTAGTACCTTGCAACCAGTGCAAAATTATCCTCATAGTCAATCCCCTCAAATTGTGAGAATCCCTGGGCTACAAATATAGCCTTGTACTTATCCACACTCCCATATTCTTCCTGCTTCACCTTATATATCCATCTAGATCCAACCACTGATTTCCCAACTGGTCTTGGGACAACTTCCCATGCACTGTTCTTGATGATGGAGTCATAATCCTCAACCATGCATCAACCAAAATTGGTTGCTACACTGATTCCTCAAAAGAGGATGGTTCTGTCACAATACACTTGCTCATAAGAGCCATGTATCCAGTAAACCTGTCTGGAGACTATCTCTGTCTGCGCAGTGATGTAGATTCTCTTACATGTTTTGTTGCATCAAGTCTCAATTTATCAGCTTCTGTGGTCTGCCTTCTACCATGTCTGGTAGATGGCTCTACATGAGTTTTTTCTGTCACTCCATGATCATCTGCATGTGGCTGCTCCACATCTTGAGGTTCATCCTTTGGAACCGAGAGTTCCTCATCTGCATGAAAATCAAGATCCCTATCGAGGGATAATCGCATGGCTTTCTTTCTCCTCATAAAATTTTATATCCCGTCTCACAACATTCATCTTGTTGTTTAGAAAATACACCCGATAGTTGTGGGGAGTATAAGTGTAGCCCACAAATATCACAATCTCAGTTGTTGGTTCTAGCTTCTTTTTGGAAGCTTTGGTCACATGGAAATAGATAGATGAGGCAAAAATTTTAAAATATGAAACATCAGGTTTCTTACCAAGAAAAGCATCTTATGGTGTACTCATGCCAAGTATCTGTTGAGGACTACAGTTCCTCACAAATACTGTTGTGTTGCATGAATCATCCTACAGATGCAATGGTAGGCCCTGATCATGCAACATCGCTCATGCCACACACACAATTGTTCTGTTCTTTCTTTCTGCGACCCCATTATGTTGTGGGTTATGAGGCACAATCAACTCTCTTTGAATTCCTTCTTTGCTACATAATTTCTTGAATTCATTGGATATGTACTCACCACCATTGTCGCTCCTCAAAGCCTTGACATGCTTCCCTGTATCTTTCTCCACTAGTTCTTTGAACTCTCAAAATTTTGAGAACGTCTGATATTTTTTCTGCATGAAGTAGATCCAACACTTTCTATAAAAATGATCAAAAAAATCACATAATACCTTTTCTTTGCTGTCGAAGCTGTAGAGAATGGTCCACACACATCTAAGTGAACTCTCTCAAGGATTTTCGCTTCTCAGTTCTCCTTCTCGTGAAAAGTGGCCTTTTCATACTTCCCCATGGTAAATCCCTTGCATGTGTCTATCTGCGCAAGATTACCCTTTGGAAGCCCCATAGAAATCTGTTGCATGACCTTCAAAGCACCATGGTGTAGATGGCCCAATATCCTGTGCCATAACTCACCCTCATATCGGCTCACCACTTTGTCTGCTTTACCCATCAATTTTGTGTAGCCATCTACATCAAGTTTGTAGAGATTCTTCACACAAATCCCAATCTTCTTGACTTGTCCTGTGGCTTTGTGATGAAGGAATTCTTTCCCTTCACTGAAAACCACATCATATCTTCTATCCTCCAACATAGCAACTGAAACTAAATTCTTTTTCAAGCCTGGTACATGCATGACATATTTTAATAAGAAGGGTTTACCTAATTGTCTCTGGAAAGTAACTGTACCAATCTTGGTAGCGCTATATCTTTCGTCATCACCCATTTCTATATGAATCTGGAGATCCTTCTCCTCCAAGCTACTAAAAATTTTTTTGTCTCTCGTCATGTGGAAATATGCACCACTATCCAAGTACCACACTGAACCCATTGTATTAGACACCATGCATGTGATGAGCGAGAAGTCCAACTCAAATTGCGAGGCCAAAGCCTCATCCACTGCAGATCCTGAAGCCTTCCTGTTTTTCTTCTTCTTCTGTGGAAAATTAGTGGCATAATGTCCATGCTCGTGACAATGAAAACATTTCAATCTGGACATGTCACGCTTCTTGCCTTCTTAGTCGGTCTCAGATTTGGAATAGGATTTCTTTCCCTTCCCCTTAGTTTCCTTACCATCCAAGGCGCAATTTTCCTCATCATCTCTCTTGGATGAGGATCCATCCCTGGTATCCCTCCCGAATTCTTCTTGTACCAAATCTGACCAAAGTCGCTCCCAATCTGGTAGCTTCTCCCTCCCATTGACAGAGTTCTAATAACTATGCCAAATCTTAGGAATGCCTAGAAGAGCTAGGCTCACCAAGTAATCATCTGCTACAGTAATTCCGACACTCCCAAGCTCATCTCGACATTGGAAGAACTTGGTTAAATATTTCGGAATAGTGTCACCTTTCTCCATTTGGATTTTCCTGAGCTTTTCCTTCAATGCCAATTTTTTGTGGTCACTACTACTCTAAAACAGATCTATCAAAGCCTTCCACATTTCATATGGAGTCACTTTACCATGGAGACTCGAGACAATGTGGTCTCAAAATCCCTCTAATAAGATCCTCCTCGCCTTTGCAACCTTCTTTTGCCAAGCATCAAGAAGAGCGACATCTGCTACTGCGAGCTTGGGAATGTCATTATCAATGAATTATTTCAACCCGTTGTCCTCCAGAACTACCGCCATTTTGTCTTTCCATGCAATATAATTAGAACTTCCCTCGAGTGCATATTCCAATCTCAAGCCATTGAAAGCCATCTTGATCTGCATGTCGCACCAAAGAATATTTTTTCAAATTCGAATGTTATTCAGTACAAACTCAATTTCTTCTCCACTATAGTAATTTCCTGCGGTCTAATACCATGTAGAAATTATAAAAACAATATGTATACCAATGGATTCAATCTGATAATGCGATATGCTAAAGCAAGATACTGAATCCTTCTACAAATTAATTGCATAAAATAAACATGGTCGCCAATAATAACAAGTAAAGAAACAAGAAAATCAAACCACAACACAAATATTTTCCCAAGGAAAGCTTGCTGCTCAAAACCCCTGTATCTTCTATTGTATATTCACCAAGGAATCATGAAACAATTACAATGTACTCTTCTCACAAGAGTCTCCTGCACTCTCACAATTGTGTCACACTGATCCGTACAAAATCGACCAACACTTAGCCAATTTTCAGCCACTGCTCAGCCTGCCTTGCTTACGCAATTCATGTGGAATGAAAACCCTATTATTTAGGAATTTCAGCCTTCCAAAACTGTGCAATTCTCATGGGAAATCCTATGGGTGTTTTACTGCATGCGAGAAACTTACTAATAATACAACTGATAGTTAACATCCCTTTAACCTTTTCTCAACTGGGTCTTCATCAGAATTGACATGCATGCAATTATTAATATTAAATCATCAATTACTTGACATATCACTGCATGTGAATTAAATCAGATTTAATTCACTTGACCTCTCACTAGTGCAACAAACAGTTACAACTAGTTAAACCGATTTTAACTCGATTAACTGAGTTAACTAATTTCTCATGCATTAAACTAATGCACTAAGTGCAACTTGGACTCAATAACTAATAAAATCACTCTGCATGCCTCACCAACCACCCTCAACTCGAAATTCAAGAGCTAACTGAGTTTATCACACTCAGTTAACTATTACAAGTGATTATGAGATAATATTACATTTTATTGTCCAATTTAATTAAGGAAAATTAAATTAGACACGCATTTCATGTTCACTTTTCAACAAAAAGGAGAATCTAAAACTTGGAATTGAATGCACCAACTAAGGGGGAGACTACAAGAGCATAAATAAGTAAAGAAGATAAACAACTAGCATATATATTTGTCAAGAATTTGAAGCAGCTAAGAAGAAGCAAGAACATAGGCATCATAAAAGTATGAGATCAATTCATCTTCTTGATTAACGCAAGAAACATCAATCAAGTTCACCTGTCTTTAATGCAAGGTTTTATAGAAATATGTACACATGTATACATCTTGTATATAAGCATGTAAATAAATAAATACATAAGACATGTTGACATCAATATAGTTTTCTCAAAAAATCCTTCATTCTCAAATTTTTTATATGGAATGAATTGATCTACATTCATGTAATAAATGAAAATTTCTCTATGAAAACCTGAGATCTATTCTAATATATTTACATGAAAGCAAAATAAAAGGACTTACATCAAGTGGGGGAGAAAATTATATTCTATTCAAATATATATATATGTGTGTGTGTGTGTGTGTGTGTGTGTGTGTGTGTGTGCAACCAGAAGTAAAGAGATCACTATGGAAGTAAAATGGCTCTTGAATCCAAAGGACATCAATTAATTAAGTTGCAATGCTACAGTCAAAGTCTGGGATATATTCAAACATGTATAATACAATCAAGCCAAGAGGAGCAGATTGTATTCATTTTTGTGACAAGTTTTCAAGAATTCCTCATCATGAAGAATCATGAGATCAACATCTAAACCACATTATTTGCAACTTTCATATGAAGGAATCTAACTCATCAAATGATCAAGCGCAAATTGTTGCAAAGGATCATTTCATGCATAGATCATGTTATGATTGCAAGAACTAATACTGCATAAAATCATGGAAATGATTCTAAAATGAGAAAGTCATCATGAGAATAAGATAATGGGCTACATTTTATTGCATCACTAGGATTTCAATTGAAGGTTAAATGTTGTCAAGTGAGACATAATATATTAAGACAAAAGTTGAAACACATACATTTCAATGAACAGAAAATGTAGACAATACAAATATGATTTGTCTCTTATCATTATTGTAGATTGAGATGTTACAATGCAATTTTATATTACAAATATTTTTCAGAACTGAAAATGAAACAAGTGAGCAGTTTTTGGAAGCCCAAGAGGTAATGCTTCACTTCATATTCTGCAAGGAATACTAACATCCAAGAGGACTTTCTTATAAAATCTACAATGTGGAATGGAAAAGGTGCTTTTTTCGAAAGAGAAGAAAAATTGAATAAGGAATTTGATGGGCAGCAACAGAAGAGAAAGAGGGAGTGGAAGAGAAGAAGCAGTTCAGAAGTAAGCTTGACAACAGAATATTATATGAGGTAAAAAACATTTATAGCTTGTTGTTGTGACTGATAAATTTTTGTTCTCTTATATTTTGCAATTTAAAAAATACCATGTTGTATCCTATTGAGGTAGGAGCCTCTTGTGGGTTATAGCCTGCAAAATAATTGTGGGAGTTGGAGCTTCCTTTGAGGTAGGACCCTCTTGTAGGCTGGAGCCTACAATATATATATATATATATATATATATATATATATATATATATATATATCAATCATGTAATAAGGAGTCACAGCTTGCCTTCGCATCACTTTCAGCCTAACATTCGTGGTTTCCACTTATATATTGTGTCTTCATGTGTTGTCTCTAAATTCTATGTGAATGATCTTGAACTATTGATAAGTAATCTACAAATTTCTCTCCTTGACACTTGCAAAAGTAATTCAATAGAGCATGAACATGAACCAATATTTGCATAATAAAGTAAATATGAGCAAAATAAAAGAATATTAAACTATTGATTCACCCCCCCCACCTCTCAGTAACTTCCAATCATAAATATCACAAGTGGCCACCTTTCTTTCAACACTTCCACTTGGTGTGTGGTGGGGCAGACACACACTATCAAAATATACAACTCCTTACTAATGATGGGAATTGAAAAAATGACTAAAACGAGGGAGTGGAAGTTTGTGATTCTTCTCCCATCATGATTGATTCATTAATATTGTATCATACCTTATCATTTCCATACGGTATTATTATAAAAAAAAAATCGATGGATTTCGATCCACGTCTACAGAGCACTGCAACATTTGGAATATAAAAATATGTCGGTTTTCCTATGGAATTCGCAACAGGATGACTTAAATTGAGGTGTGTATTCCTATATTTAATTGGATATACAATAGATTATCTTCCTGTTAATTCTTAGTTATTGAGGCCTCGTTTTTCATTGGATGCACTTTGCAAGGGTTGGTTTTGTGAGGGATATTTTATTTTTTAAGACAATTGTTGCAATGGTGAATAGTAGCAATCGTTTTCATATTTTAGCTATTTTGAGCCTGCATTTCATCATTGTTTTTCTTGAATTTTAAGGTCTTATGAAGTCGATGCCAACTCTTACATTCTGATAAAAAATTTGATGTTAAATCATTCAGTGCAGCCGACAATGGATTCGAAGATCATACTCACGTGAGTGACTGAAAACTTGAGATTATGTATGCAAATTCTCCTTTTCGATAAACTCACAACATCATGTTCCTATGAGTGACTTATCCATGACAGGATAAATATCAAAAGCTCATATATTATTATTGAGATATATATTTCAGCATTACAGATTGAAGTTGTTAGCGTTGGAATCAACACTTGGATTGTGACAAGCGCCTAACCATACACATCTTAATCTCAAGAGATTTTCTTATAATTTGATTTGAACTTTTTGGAAAGTGGTTGAAACTCAAACACTCTAAAATGGGTTTTGAGCAGATAAGAATCTCTCACACATATGAGGGCACTGGTGCATGATGTGGTAGAAAGTTTGATTTGTAGTCTGATGGTTAGAAGAATGGAAGAAAAATAGTGGATGTGTTAAACAGAAGCCCATTGCTAAGAGGAAATGGTAACACAAATTATAGATCTAAAATGTATAGTGAAATAATTATTTTGAAATACTTACAAGAATCTCACTCTACATTTTAAGAATCCCATTACAAGGAATGCTTCTGACTAACATGACCTCATGAATCAGGAGTGCTTGATGAATCAAGATTGAAAAAAACATATTAACATGCATGCTAGATCAAAAAACTTATAAAAACATGAAACAAGATTTAATTCCACCTCAAGGTATGCTTATGAATAATTTTCAATTCATGTTGAATCAGGAAATCTTGGAACAATACTTACAAAAATAGCTCCATATGTCTTGGAGGTTCACAAGACTAATAAAAACATAAGATAGAACTTTTATGATAAATCTGGAAAGACAGATAAAGTATGTAAAAATATAAGCGAAAACAATACACACATCACACAGTTTGTGAGTCCTCAAGAGTGCCTCTGGATATCTTATATGTTCAAAAATGTAAAACACAATATTCCATGAAATAGATAACCAACCAACCCCCTTTTTTCTCCTTGCATTACACAATATATATACAAAAAATGATTTTTGTAAAAAGCCTCCATAAAAAGTGAAAATATGTTTCTGAGTTGCAACCCTCTACATATAGTAGAGCTTATCCAAAACATTAAAAAAAAAAACCGAAATATAAATGAAGACATATCATGGAAACATGGAGCTCGAGGTGGTTGAGTGCTCCTCGTTGCTTGGAAAAAACCGCCTCCACAAAAAGTGCAATCTGTCAACTGAAAAGAACACATGTACCCTTATCTACAAAAGTGTAGGAGCAGTTAACTGAAAGGAGTAACCGACTGGAAGATAACCACCTTTAAAGTGAGCAACACCTCTTTTTTTAACAGGTCTTCAATATTCGAATAACAGTAAATACCCTGAAAAAGATAATAGATTTGTATTCGAGCTTTGAGGAGGAGCTGTTATATTTTCTGATAGATATCAAAATGTTTTAAAACAAATGCTGCCAGAAATTCCTGAAAAAAAAACTATAACTGCCTCTAAAATCCTGCCTATGCTTTCGAAACTGTGTTGATATTGGCCACGTATCGGGATGAGAGTGGAGGGGAGTGAGGTGAAGCGCGGGAATGGAATGTAAGCGAAAGGTGTGGGAATGGAACAATAAGCAGGAGGAGTAGGTGCATTAAAATATATCACAATTTCAACCACAAGTGGAGTATAGTGAATACATTATCAGGGCGGAATTTCAATGTGATATATCGCAATCGCAAGACGGAGGGGTTATCACAAATCGGGGATAAGATCTTATCGCATTTCGCATTCGGAGGATTATCGCATTTCGCAATCGGAAGGGGAAAAATGGATGGTTAGCAATAGGATTTGCGATAAGAGATAAGCGAAGTGACGTGGCAGGGAAATGGGTCCTAGTGTTATCGCAATTGGGGGTTTTTTGGAAGTGGCAGCAGATGATAACAAAGGGATTGTGAAATGGCGATTGCGAAATAAGGTAAGGCGGGTCCACAAAGTAATACGATAGTGCGGTATGACACGGCGGTAAGCTGGTCCCACTGTTATCGCAATCGGGGATTTAAGGAGGCAGGAGTAAGTGAATGCACCGATAATTTGTGATTTGTGATGAAGTAGTTCCTATTAATGGTTTTAAAGCGGAAAAAAGAAAAATAAATAAAGTGGCCCAAAGTGTAACAAAGGAGTTTTGAAGTGTTTAAACGCTATAGGAGCATAACAAAGGAACTCGACGGTGAGATAACAAAGCATAATATAATTGAATTTGGAGGGTTTAAAGTGGATTTAAATTGAATTTGAGCATTGGACTTGGATTTTGGTTTTAAAAGAATAAAAAACTAATACATTTTAACCCTCCAGGACCTTCAACCATAGGTTAAGAGACAAGAGAGGATCAAAGACACAACTACAATAGTGACCAGACTTTGAAAAATTGCAGTGCTAACAGTGGCTCCTATTGGGGATGAAGTCCTCCCTGTGAGGCTTCAAGGACCATAGTTCCAGTGCCCTCTCCAGCCCTTATTTCTCCAACCAACAATTCTTCTCATTAACTCAAAAATACCAGCATGCCTAGCCATTGTGTAATAGAGTCATAATCTAGATTTCAATCTTCTACAACTTATTTTGACACGACTAAAATATGGAAATCAAATTGCAGTCTAAAACTTAAAAGAAATGCTCAAGTGGTGAGCTTATTAATCCTCCTACTTCTAATCAACTGAAAACTTGCCTAATCAATTATAACTTGATTTCCAATGGAACCATAAAATCATTTGACCAATAGAGAGAAACTCTTGCATGCAATTGTTTGAAAAGACCCACAAAGGATATAATATATGCACTAACAAACGAACTGGAAACCTATACTTACTGCTATAAACCGTGTGTGTCATTTCAACTGCTGTTATATTGGAGACCCCTGCTGAAAATGAATCCATCCAATCAGCAATGGGATCATGAAACATATGAGGAATGTCTAGCTGATCCAAAAGACCAAGCTGTTGTTGTTTAAAATATGCTATGTCAATAAAATTGGGTTGCTATTGTCCTCCTTGCAACAACTCATTAACTGCATATGTTTCATTACATTTGAGGGCAACAAAAACTTCTTTAAGTCGTTGATTACTTTCTTGGAAAAAAAACTCGTTAGAGGTACTTAAACTAGTAGAACTAAATGGCAACAATATATCAGGTTCCAAAGGAAGAACATCATGCTCATCAAATTCTTCATCGTGAGTACTAGGAAGAATTGGATCCGTATGAATCTGATTTGGATCCATACCTTTTTCAAACTCTTCATAAATTTTTTCCATGACACTGTTAGAAGAATCTACATTATCATTTTGAACATAACACTCAAATTCTTCATGGCAGTTATCAAGAAACAACTCAGATGAATATATTCCTCTACAATAATGATGAAACATTTCATGAAATTCCCTTAAAGAAGAAATAGTACCATTAGGTAAGGACCAGAACCATTTTTGCGCATCTCCATCAAGGGAAAACACAGATATTTTCCTGAGGACATCTTCATGAAACACATCCAGCAAGTGCATAATTTCGTGAAATTAAATCAGGTACTTAGCGGGATGTTCATCTTCATCTCCTCGAAACCTTAAAAGACGATGTTTTTATTCATCTGTAGAAGGCATCGGATTAGGAAAATGATGAATTGCCAAAAAATTAAAGGAGCAAACCTTTGAGCTAAGATGGCAGCAAAGGCTTTTGACATTCTAAAACTATGGAGCCACCATTAGATTCTTTGTCATGGATACTCCAGGTGAAATATCACAATATTCTTCAAGTCTCCAATTCTTGTTCACCATCAAGAATTAATCATCAAATATAAAACAAAATACTTGGGAGAATACTTGGTTTCAATACCTTCGTCTCCTGGTAGACGCACCAAAAGATGTTAGCGCTGGAATCGACACTTGGATTGTGACAAGCGCCTAACCAAACACATCTTTAGCTCAAGGGATTTTCTTATAATTTGATTTGAGTTTTTTGGAAAGTGGTTGAAACTCATACACACTGAAATGGGTTTTGAGCAGATAAGAATCTCTCACACATATGAGGGCACGGGTGCATGATCTGGTAGCAAGTTTGAGTTTGTAGCCTGAGGGTTAGAAGAATGGAAGAGAAACAGTGGATATGTAAAACAGAAGCCCATTGCTAAGAGAAAAGGGTAAAATAAATTCTAGATCTAAAATGTATAGTGAAAGAATGCTTTTAAAAGACTTACAAGAATGTCACTCTACATTTTAAGAATCCCATTACAAGAAATGCTTCTAACTAACATGACCTCATGAATCAGGAATGCTTGATGAATCAAGACTGACAAAAATAGATTAACATGCATGCTAGATAAAAATACTTATAAAAACATGAAACGAGATTTAATTCCACCTCAAGGAATGCTTATGAACAATCTTCAATTCATGTTGAATCAGGAAAGCTTGGAAAAATACTTACAAAAACAGATCCATGTGTCTTGGAGGTTCACAAGACTAATAAAAACATAAGATATAACTTTTATAATAAATCTGGAAAACAGATAAAGTATGTAAAAACATAAGGGAAAACAATACACACACCACACAGTTTGTGAGTCCTCAAGAGTGCCTCTAGATATATTATAAGTTCAAAAATGTACAACACAGTATGTCATTAAATAGACAACCAACCAACCCCCATTTTTCTCCTTGCATTACACAGTATATATACAAAAAAGTAGTTCTGTAAAAAGCCTCCATAGAAAGTGAAAATATGTTTCTAATACTTTATTACAACCCTCTACATATAGTAGAGCTTATCCAAAACACTATAAAAAAAAACTAAAATAGAAATGAAGACAGATCACGGCAGCATGGAGCTCGAGGTGTTGAGTTGAGGTCGTTGAGTGCCCCTCGTTGCTTGGAAAAAACTGCCTCCAAAAAAAATGCAATCTACCAACTGAAAAGAACACATGTACCCTTATGTGCAAAAGTGTAGGAGCAACTAACTAAAAGGAGTAACCAACTGGAAGATAACCACCTTTCAGGTGAACAACACCTCTTGTTTTAGCAGGTGTTCAATATTTGAATAACGATAAATACCCTGACCAAGATAAGAGATATGTCTTCGAGCTTTGAGGAGGAGTTATTATATTTGCTGATAGATATCAAAATATTTTAAAACAAGTGCTGCCAGAAATTCCTGAAAAAACCTGTAACTACCTCTGAAATCCTGCATATGCTTTCGAAAGCGTGCTAATACTGGCCACATATCGGGATGAGAGTGGAGGGGAGTGAGGTGAAGCGCGGGAATGGAAAGTAAGCGAAAGGCGTGGGAATGGAACAATAAGTTGGAGGAGTAGGTGCATTAAAATATATCACAACCACAAAGTGGAGCAGAGTGAATACATGAATTGGCATGTCATATATCGCAATCGCAAGACGGAGGGGTTATCGCAAATCGGGGATCGAAGATTATCGCATTTCGCTATCGGAGGATTATCACATTTCACAATCGGAAGGGGTAACATGGATGGTTAGCAATAGGATTTGTGATATGCAATAAGCGAAGTGATGTGGTAGGGAAATGGATCTTAGTATTATCAAAATCAAGGGTTTTTTGGATGCGGAAGTAGATGATAACAAAGGGTTTGCGAAATGGCGATTGCAAAATAAGGTAAGGTGGGTCCACAAAGCAATATGATAGTGCGGTATGACGTGGCGGTAGGCGGGTCCCACTGTTATTGCAATCAGGGATTTAAGGAGGCAGGAGTCCGTGAATGAACTGAGAATTTGTGATTTGCGATGAAGTAGGTCCTATTAATGGTTTTAAAGTGGAAAAGAGATAAATAAATAAAGCAGCCCAAAGCGTAAAAAAGGGGTTTTGAAGTGTTTAAACGCTACAGGAGCATAACAAAGGAACCCGACGGTGAGATAACAAAGCATAAAATAATTGAATTTGAAGGGTTTAAAGTGGATTTAAATGGAATTTGAGTGTTGGACCTTGGATTTTGGTTTTAAAATGATAAAAAAACTAATTCATTTTAACCCTACAATACCTTCAACCACAGGTTAAGTGATGCAGGGAAACCCTGCAATACCCAGAATCTCTCCTAATACCATGCATATAAAATGGCAATTCTTGTTTCATGTCAAGAAAGTCCACTTTCTGGGCAAACCCACAATATGCGGAAGCTTATATCTTTCCTGATGGTTATAAAACCAAACACTCCAACCCAGTTCCAAAATTTCATGCGAAAGTTTTACTTTTACAAAATAGAACAATGGCTATAAAACTATTGGCATTCCACTTCATGAACATTTGAATTGTAATTAAAATCCCAGCCAAATCTTTGGCTCAAAGTTTTTGGTCCTCACCTCATATCAAACATAATATATAATTATAAATTACGTCCTCACCTTAAATGAAGTCTGAAGGCATATATCTACCACGGCTTAATCATTTCATTTAATATTGAATGTGAAGAACCATTATATGAACCCCTTTGACTCTTGCGTAATTTCTATGCAACTTCACTTACAATCCACCTCAGCTTGTTCAAGATTCTGTTGCGCCTTCATCAAGGAGTCCTTGCAATTTTTCATCACTCCTTAAATGCTATTCATCAGTCAAACCACCACTGCACTATTTAAACTCCTCTGCATTCTAGCTGCAACTTCAATCAACCAAGGACTTGGACTTCGTCCTCACCTCAATGCGCTCAATCCACATTTGGAGATTATAAAACCTCAAATTGGATGCGCCACGGCTTCCTCATATCGACCATATATTATTTCTACCAACCAATGTTAAGAAACATTACCACAGGTTTCAATTATATATGCGCCCTGCACTGTGTAAATTACCAACTCATGGCAATGGAAATCCATATCAAAGTTAGATTTTTTTGACCAGAAATCGAAGCCAACATTACATACCTCTAATTCGATTCAAACCAGAATCAAATCGCCTCTGTCAAGTGTGTCTTATTCTGATAAATCAGCTTCAGTTTATGTTGAGCTTGGAATTATAATTGCACTTGACAGTCTTGACCCAACTCACAGTGTTTCTAAATAGATTTCTTCCCCAATTCAAAACCAGAAGCTATAATTAACCACGTTCGACTGCAATTAACTCCAGATTGTTCAATTCACACAAATATCAAATTGGCTATGTGTCCTTACCTTTCCAATGCTGAAAATGCCATCACACCCCATTCTGTAGCGAGTTTACTCTGCAAGACAATTGCGCCTTCTTCCATTGCTTCGTCGACTTATACACAAAGTCTGCACACGGATACTTAACGCAAAATTCCTCAACACTGCAATTCGCGACTTTGTCAGACTATACTTCTACAATTCTTCAACGTTGTAATTCAACGACCTTGCCAGGCTCAACTTAGAATCAGTTGACCTGCGTCCCTTCTATGCAATTGCAGATATCAATTTACTAGGATAGCTCATATACAGAAATCAAACCAATTAAATCTTGCCTCCTCCGTCTGGCCTGTTGTGAATCGATTGCACAGATACCGGCTCACCAAACAGATCAATATATATTTCAACAATTTGATGCCAACCTAGCGTTCCTTCATCGAACTTCTTTAATCCCTATTGAAACTTTTGCGTATGATAATAGCGCATTCAACATTCAATGATTCTGGATTGGGGTTTATAATATAAAAAATAAAATTGATTTATAAATCGAATCTCCTCCGATTCCACACAACGAATCTTGCCACAAATTTATGTTAATAGCAATGAAATCCAAAAGAACAGCCTTATACACTGGTTCAATACAACACCGTAGACTCAAATGTATTGTGGTTTTCACGCAAAATCGATGTGAATTCAATCATATCGAATCATCTCTTCATATATTGAACACATAAATTCAATAATGGCATAAACTTCAGGAATCAAATTATGTATTAATACACACAATAATTACATAACAATCTCCTCTCTTGGCCTGATTTCCAAGTCATTGGCCCTTTTACAATCTGCCCGAAGGCTTCCAAGTAGAAACCCCTGCTCTCTACTCTATTTCTCTACTCACTCTCTCTGATTTTTCAATGCCTTTGAGGCTTGATAATTTATACAATTTAAAATGGTCTAATTTAAGCTCAATCCCTTCAACTTCTCAACAAAATCCTAAAATCACTCTTCAATCTTTAAGGATCCTCTCTCACCCATAATTAATGAAACTAATTTCTAAATTAATATTTAGAAAAATCTCTCATCCCTTTACATCCTCAACTAATCAAATCCTTCTCATATTCTCAAACATTTGAGAATTATTTACAATATTTAATTAAAAATATTTAAAACCTACTCAAATCATCCATAAAAATCTAGCTCTTCTAAAACTTAAGAACCCCTAAGTTTTAATAAAATACAAAGTATTTTCTCTTTGCCTAATGCTCCTGCATCATTAAGAGACAAGAGAGGATCAAAGACACAACTACAATAGTGACCAGACTTTGAAAAATTGCATTGCTAACAGAAGTGATGTTTTAGCCTTTTGTTTGGAACCACGAGTATCTTACTTTTTGTTGTTAGTTATCTAATTCGCCAATGAACAATGAACCTTTAATGGGAGTGTATATTATGGGCATATGCAATCTATATCTCAATAGTGATTGGGTCATTTAATTCAACATGAGATCTTGGTGAGGAAGAGATCTGGGGATATCCAATAACAGTTCCATGGATAACTTAATAACTTTAGTAAACAAGATACAAAGGGCTAGCACAGTGCTCGGTGATCATGGTGAAGAGAACACTTCATTGACTCTTTGGGATTCCTTTCCCTCCATAGTCGTCGTGGGAGGATAGAGATCCGAGAAATATTTTGTGCTGGAGAGAATCATGGAAGGGATTTCTTACTATGTGGATCAGGCAGTGTTACTAGATGATCGATTGTCCTTAATTTTACGTGAAGTAGTTGAAATTGTAACACCTTTAAGAAACCTACGCACATATAACCGTATTGTGGAAACTTTAATTGTACGAAGGTGTGGAGGATGGTTCATCCTCTGCACAACCCATCCTCCACACACTTTTGGATTACAAAGTGCACCTCTACACAACCATCTTCTGCACACTTTTGGATTACAAAAATTGACATGTGGCATGAATTGCTTAATTGCTATTTACGATAAGCATCATGTGTCAATAAATCCTCCATTAAATTTTCACTGAATTCTAATCCAACTCATTACTACAAAATATATTTTTATTACAAGATAATATTAATATATTCGTTTAACATTATAACTAATTCAGCAGGTGGGCACTTTTTTCCAACTAAATAGTTAAATGGGCTCTTGGAGTTTTGATGAACATAAGGTCAATGTATTGGAAATTTTCAAGTAAATTAATCCCCCACAGACATTCACGATATGATGACTTCCTAAACATGAGGAAATTGTTTGTACCTTTAACAAATCCCCAACTACATCATGACATGTGCATCAAGATTGTTCAAAAAATGCCTAACTATATCATGTGAGCACTATGCAGAGAACATGGGAGGAGAGGATGGCATGTTGATGTCGTTGACCTGACTTCACGCACTCAATCATAAAATATCCAGATTAATAGCTATCATGAAATCCATTTAAATTTTTAATAAACATCTACATAATTATTTCCAGAAACATGCCCCTCACCTCCCCATGTGCTTGTAGAATGAGTTGGTCTAGAAATTTGAGAATGCAGTAGCTTGATTCTATCCATATCGGCAATGCGCTGCAAACACCTTGACAACCATGAAAACATTGGTGGAGTCCAGCCTAGAGTATGTATGGAGGAAGTCGTCTAGAGTTGTAAATGCAGAGGAAGCATGTGCAGAGAAGACTTGTGGAGTTTTTGAAAGTTCGGTTACCCGAATCATATTGCAGCAACTTATTTTAATTCTTATAATTGTTTAATTAAACAAACAATTTACTTGCAACTTCCTACGAAAAATATCGGATTAAATTCACTGCAACCTTCACAAATAAAATATTGCAAAAGAAATAAAAACGCTAGAAGAAATAGATGCACACACACAAAATACACCTTTATTTTTGGACAATGTCCCCAGAAAAACCCAACTCGGGAAAACCAGTGCAGCAGCTGAGGGTTTTGATATTATGCAGTAGTGAAAATCTAAGTACAAACTATGGATTCCAAAACTCGCAATCCAAACAAAGAAACACTAGAAAAAATAACTAGTGAAGAAAATTCCTCACTCCATAGGCAATCCAACACTGACCTCAGCTCGAAACTGAGTCATCCCTTGCTACCTCTACGCAGTCACTACGTCAGCCTACGCAGTTACTATGTCCTTCGAGCTTGGAACTGCGTCACCTCTCACTGTCTCATCAGCTCTTTTCTGGGAAACGGGAACTTTATGCCTCTATACCCTCTCCCCAGCTTCTGGCTCAGAATCTCACCTTCTCCCCAGAAAAACATAAATCTCCTCTAGAGGGCTCTGCACTGCCTCAATGTGGAAATCACTGCCTCTCTGCAATGTACTCATCGGATCTGGAAAAAATTCCTCCCATATCACTATCTCTTCCCCTCTCTCACTACTTTAATCTTGCTGAATCACTCTTGCCAACACACAGCTACTACTCTAGAAATCAATTTCTGAGTAAAATCGAATGCTCAACTAATTTGGTGTATCTTCTCATAGCCCCATCAACTTCTTCTTATAATCCCCCATTGAGACTTCAATGGCCATGATTAAATCTTAATCAATGGCTAGGATTAACTAGAAATTGATCCATGTACTTTTCTAGAACATTCTCACCATGACTTAATTAATTCTAATTATTTAATCATATTCCTTAAGTTTAGACTTAGGAAATATTAAAAATTGATTAATAAATATAATTAAGTCATCTCTAGGATGAATTTCTAGAAAATATTTTTGGGTTTTGGAGAATATGTGTATTGTAGCCTCTCTACCAAATCTCGTGGCTAGGACACATCCAATGCTACAAAAACTAACACTCCCTCTTAGTGAGGAAAGTGTTATAGTACTACAACTGTTGCCACAATACATTGTCTCTTCACCATCTCCTGTCACATTGCTAATGTCTGGCTACTGTTGCCCACCAACCACTGTGAAACTATGATATGTGTTGCATATGTGTTGCTGTTGACCTTGTTAAACTGTTGGAAACATGACATCTGCACTACAACTCTGTTGTTTCTTCTACTGCAACATCTGCAACTCCCTCTCATCTACTGATGTTGCAACTACAACATCTGCAACTAAGAACTATCCAACACATTGAACCATATGTGTTCAGTATGATGCATCTGTCACTCGAGTCCTAAGTACTACTATTCTCTACGTTGTCACTGAAGCCTCTGCACTGCTGCTGAATATGCACTACTGCCAACTTTGCATTGCGCTTCCCTGTATTCAACCGTTACTAGCCAATGCATCTGTCACTTTGGAATCTAACTGCACCAATTTCCACTAGTCCATCTTGCTACTGCATGTTGTGGGCTACCTTAGCAAGGTACTTATTCAAGAGGTGGACCTCCTCGAGAATCATGCTCAACCTGTAGTAGTCTGGGTTTACAAAACCAATTCACCCCACCTCACTCATGGAGGGATGTTTACAAACATGGTGAAATCTTCCTCCAACCTAGGGGACATGCTATCGATCTGAGTTGAATTTTCTTGTTGGTCCTACTTCTTCTCCTTGTCCTTCTTCCTTAGATGACACTGAGTGTTGTATTATCCTAGCTCGCCACACCTGAAGCACTTGACCTTCGATAGATCCTTCTTCTTCCTACACTCCCCTTGTCCCTGAATAGGACCCTTTGATGGGAGGGCCACATTCTCCTCTTCCTTTACCTCCTTTGATCCATTGTTATTGTTGCTACCACTAATTTGGCTCCTCATCATATCTTGCCTCAACTCCTCCTACTAAAAGTCTGCCCACATTTTTTTCCCATCTTGGTAAGGTTTCTCTGCCTAAAATTCTTTGGACAAACACCCACCACTCCTTGGAAACACTGTTGAGGGCTACTCATACCAACTCTATAGGTTGAGGCACTTACCCTGCAACTGCTAGCTCATCTAGTATTTGCTGAATCTTGGTAAGGAAAGGATCTATATGCCCCCCCTTCTGCATACAGGTACATCTCAGATTTTCTTATAAGTACATCTTTCGTTGCTCGGAAGATACCTGGTATAGCATGGAAAGAGAGTCCCACATCTCTTTGGTTGTGCCCAAAGTCGTTATGTGAGATACCACGTGATCTCAAACTCCATCGAGGATCAATCTCTTCGCCTTCGCCATCTCTTTATTGTACTCCTTTAGATGATCGAGATCTGTGGGGACATCTACCATGTTATCAATATACGCTTTGAGATCGTACTCATCTAGAAGGAAGGAAATCCTTGCCTTCCAGATCACATAGATGGAGGCTCCGTCCAACCTATCCTAATCTCGCATCCTGCTTGTTGCCATCTCAACAAAATATGTCGAAAACTTCCTCTTCTTTTGTGCTCAACTGCTGCTAGGCTCTATGCACTCCCTACTGAAGTGAGTAATTCTACTCACAATGATTGCTGATCTGCAAGGGAAATTGAACTTCTAAGACTATAAGTTCCCTAAGGAAAACTTTCCCTCAATGTGTGCTCTTTCTTCCACCCAATGATATTTTTCTCTATAAAACTGCTGCAAAATAACTACGTCTAGCTAGAGGCCTGCTCTTTAAGAAAAAATATGGATGCTCCCTCTGCCTCTGGTGATCCTCGATCTAGAGAAATCATATTTCTTTCTTGATCTCTCAAAGAAATCAATTTTCCTCAAGAAATTGACCCTTGTTGGCCAAGGAATTGTGATGCCTCTGGGGGTTTCGAACTGTTGTTCACGTTAAGCAACAAACCTCCTCCTTCATTATGCTACTGAGCTTTCCTACTGATCAACTAAGCTACGATACCATGTGAAAGTTCGGTTACCCAAATCCTATTGCAATAACTAATGTTAATTATTCTAAGTGTTTAATTCAACAAACAATTTACTTGTAGTTTCCTACGGAAAATATCGAATTAAATCATTGCAACCTTCACAAATAAAATACTACGGAAGAAATAGATGCACACACACAAAATAAACTGTTATTTTTGGGAAATGTCCCCAACTCGGGAAAACTGGTGCAGTGGCTGAGGGTTTTGATATTATGCAGTAGTGAAAATCTGAGTACAAACTATGGATGCCCAAATTGGCAATCCAAATAGAGAAATACTGGAAAAAATAACTAGTGAGGAAAATTCCTTACTCCACATGCGATCTGACACTAACCTCAGCTTGAAACTGATTCATCCCTTGCTACCTCTACGCAGTCACTGTGGCAGCCTATAAATTTATTGCGTCCCTCGAGCTTGGAACTGTTTCACCTTTCACTGTCTCATCTGTTGTTTTCTGGGAAACTGAGACTCTCTACCTCTGGACCCTCTGCCCAGCTTCTGGCTCAGAATCTCACCTTCTCCCAAGCAAAACGGAAATCTCCTCTACAAGGCTTTGCACTACCTTTGAACTACCTCATTGTGGCAATCACTGCCTCTCTACAATGTACTCGCCAGATCTGGAAAAACTTCTTCTGGCTTCACTATCTCTACCCCTCTCTCACTGGTTCGATCTCACTGAATCACTTTTGGCAACACACAGCTGCTACTCTGGAAATCAATTTCCCAGAAACATCGAATGCTCAACTGATTTGGTGTATCTTCTCCAAGCCCCATCGACTTCTTCTTATAATCCCCCATTGAGACTTCAACAACCACGATTAAATCTTAAACGATGGCTAAGATTAACTAGAAATCAATCCATGTAATTTTCTAGAACACTATCACCATGACTTAATTAATTATGATTAATTAATCATATTCCCTAAGTTTAGACTTACGAAATATTAAAAACTGACTAATAAATCTAATTAAGTCGTCTCGAGGTGGAATTCCAGAAACAACATAGTTACCGATCAAACTAGAATTAGTACCTCAAAACAAGAACTCTAGCCCAAAAACCAAAAGTGTGTCTTCTAGAACACACTGTTTATTTTTTAGGGTCAAATTTCAACATTTTTTTTAAAATATGCTAAAAACCAATTTTTTTTCTTGAAAAAAGGATTGAAAAAATACCCTCGAAACAAAAAGTGTTGATGGTGGAATAACATCGCCAATTTTTTGTGTGCAAAAAACAACTTGAAAACGAAACGTGTTGATGCTGGAATAACGTCGCCAATTTTTTGTGTGCAAAACGCATCCTAAAAATGAAAAGTGTTGTTGTTGGAATAACGTCGTCAATTTTTTGTGTGCAAAAAACACCTTGAGAACGAAAAGTGTTAATGTTGGAATAACGTCTTTTTCTTTTCATGGTAAATTGTCAACAATTTTTAATAATGACATTAAAGATCAAATATAATGACTCTAAAAAACCATAAAATTTCAACGATAAACATGACATTAAAAATAAAATATCGAAAGTCTTAAAATTGCAACAATTTTTACGCATGGTATTAAATATAATCTATTATCGTGTCTCTGAAAAGCCTTGAAAATCTAAAGATGGCATTCAAGATAAAATATCACCTTTATGAAAATAAAATTCCAACGATTTTTAGACACGGTATTAAAGATAAAATATCACTTGTAAAAATAAATAAATAAAAACACAAAAAATTCATAAGAAAATAAAAAGGAAAAAAAAACACACACACAATTTAAATAAAAAAAACAAATTAACCAAAAACAAATATTATTTTTTTAAGTTTAAAAAAAAAAAAAAAAAACACACAACACATAATTAAAAAAATGATAAAATAAAAAAATTTAACTTAGTTAAAATTTTAAAAAATAATAAATAAATAATTTAAATTTAACAAAATAAATAAATTTTCAAAGAAAATAAAAATAAAAATTTTAAAATAATAAAAATTTTAATTTAAAAAGAAAATTTTAATTTAAAAAGAAAATTTAAATAATAATTTAAATTTTAAAAAAATACATATAAATATATGAAAAATACATTTTTAAAGAAAAAAATTATAAAATTCATTTTTTTAAATTAAAAATAAAAAATACAAAATTTAAAAATATATATATACAAGTTTTTAATTGTTTTAAAAAAAAACATTTCAAAAAAAAAAATAATAAAAAATTAAAAGTTTAAAAATAAAAAATATATTAAAATAAAATAAAAAATTAAGAAATTAATTTAAAAAATTGTTTATTTATTTTGAAATTTTTAATTTTTTAATTAAAAAAAATATTTTTTTTATTTGAAAATTTATTTTTCATATATATAAATATATAGTTTTTTTTTCTTTTTAAATTTTAATTTAATTTTTTAATGTTTCAAAAAAATTTATTTGAATGTTGTTTTAATTTTATTTTTTTAATTTAAATTTCCAAATTTTAATTATTTTTAATTTTAGTATTTTGATTATTTGAATTTTGTTTAATTTTAATTATTTTTTAATTTTTTAAATTTTATTTTTTGTTTTATCATTTTCTTTATTTTTTTTCTTTTTTCTTTTTCTTAACTGTGCGTGTTAATTTTTTTTTAATTATGATTATTTTTTAATTATTTTTTTATTTTTTTATTTATTTTTTTATTTTACAAGTTATTTTTGGTTTTTTTAATACTTCTATGGGTTTTTTTTCTATTTTTTTATATTTGATTTTTTTGTGATGTTTTTTTATTAACAAAAAGGATTGATTTTGCATCAACACTTTTCAAAATTAACATGAAAATTATTAACATTTTAAAACAAATGTTCATACTTCATAAATAAAAAAATTAAAGTGCTAAAAATATAACCATTTTTTTAAATCGAGATGATATTTTAAAAAAAAAAAAAAAAAAAATTCAAAGAAAATTTAAAATTCCAAAAATATGCTAAAAAAAGAGGTTATTCTATGTCACCACTTTTCAAAATCGACATGAAAATCATGATATTAAAAAAAAAAATTAAAAATAATAAAAAAAAAGTCATAAAAAAATTTAAAGTGCCAAAACTATGCTTAAAAAAAGGGTGATTCTACATCGGCATTTTTCAAAATTGGGTGTTTTTTTTGCTACCTCAAAAAAACGGGTACTAGGTAATTTTCTCGTTTGATCGGTAACTATGTTAAACAATTTTTGGGTTTTGGAGAATACATGTATTAATCTAGCCTCTCTACCAAATCTCGTGGCTAGAACACATCCGATGCTACAAAATCTAACAAAGATGGTTATACAGAGCAAGAATGTGCACAAACAGAAATACGAGACGAAATGTAGATCTTTTTTAATTAGTCGTAAAGACAGAGACTATGTTGCATTGCAATTATACCCCTTGTTAATTGTACTATTGTATAGAGTATCAGTTTAATAGATTAAATTTTGAAAGTTAATTGCATGCTAAAACATTATTGCTATTGTTGAATGACAACTTTGATGTTGTACATTTTGAGAATCTATTTATTGCAATCTAATATGTAGTTTTATTATATATTACAATTTTTGTCAATAAAATTGATTTCTTTTTAAATATGTTTTTGTTAAGTTTTATGTGGGGTTTTATCTATTTTTTTTATCCAATATGAATTTATATGAAATTATTATAAGTTTCTAGTTAATATTAAAAATGAAACAAGAAATTGCAAAGCCTAACATTAACGTTTTCTCACACTATTAAAGTGCGCTAACATTATCGATGTTCTATGTAAAAAGAGTGACAAGTATTATGTCATGCAAATGGTATAAATTACATTGATATTAGTATTGATGTTATTGGTCATGTTTAAAAAAAAAAAATTGATGTGCAAATAAATATTTTTTTTAAGTACATTAATCTTTTCTTACCTGAGAAATATTATATTAAAGCAAAAAAAAGTTACAAGTTAACTTGTAAACTTGTACATTTTAAAATTGGTTTTTATATTTTTTTTAATAGAATGAGTATTTTTATATTCAAATCTAGATATATATGACTAAAATTGTTTTTACAATATCATAGCAAAATTTGTATCAAATTGAGAATTTATTTCCAAATCCCAGTACATATCTAATATTATTTTCTTCCTTCTACATGCGTTAAGAACTATAAAAAAAAACTGAAATATCCCATAAACCCGTTAAAAAAAAAAAAAAAAAAACGTAGCGACAGTGCGTGAATAAACATTATCCAAAGTTGGACTTCCTCGCTTCCTCGCGATCCTCCTTTCTTCGGATACTTGGCCCTGCTCCTACATCCCCTTCTCCTTTACTTTTTTGTAGTTGAGTTACAACCTCCTCAGGCAACCCTACAATGATTTCCTTCACCTCACTGAAATGCTATTGTTGATCAATTCTAAGTTGGAGGTCAGTAGGCTGGCCTCCATTTTCACTATCTTTCTTTCCAACGATGCCTCCACGCTTTCAAACTTCACATTGATGCACTCAACATTCGTTGCTCAATCTTTTTCCAGCAACTCAACACGGTGGGTAATGAGTTCTAGCCTACCCAACAACAATTTAAACAAAAAAATTGCGATGCTTTTCCAACGGGCCAAGTCCTCCTCAAGGAAGTTCCTATCTTATACCTTCTTCGACTCCATGAAAATGTCCTTCCAACCAACACTACTATCAAACTGACGCTCCAAACTTGTCACAATATATGATTTAGGGAGAATTTGTATGTTCTTATATACACCCAATCCTTCATGCTCTCCATTCTCCTCGACTCATGCCAGGATCGCCTGGATATCCTCAATCTGAAGACCCATTAAATATTCTTGATGTCCAATAGATCTTCCAAACCACCCTTGCAGCCAATTCACAGGATAACAAGATGTTGTCCATCGCTTCACCATTAATTTGCCTGAGGAATACATAATCCTTCTTCCTTCCTAAGATGACAGATTCTTCATTTTGTCCATGGACTTAGTTAATTTCTTATGCACGCCTTATTAGGTGATGGTATAGGGATACGAAAGGATGCCATGCATTGAAAGCTCATTTTATTCTCCCCATCTGTCCTGATTTCCAGTCATGTTAACCCGCATCATCCCTCCATCAGTAGATATGAGGAGAGCATTAAATTCACTAAACAACATTCTCTTACGAGATGGGTATGTGGCCTATGTCCCTCCCATTTATCTCACACGTGCCTTTTCCCAAGCTCACGCCATGATTCACTAGCTCATCAGTGGTCATGTTGTGTCACAGACAACTTGATTTTTTCAAAATTTTCCAGTTGATATTCTATTCTTGCAACGATAGTGGAATTTGTGTCATGTTAAATAATAGTGGTGGGTGAGAACATCCATATAACTAGTAGGGAGTCCCCTACAACTTTAACTTTATTTATTCCTAGGGATATTGCTAAGTCCAACCCTTTCCACAAGGCTAGCAGTTCCACTTTATTGTTGGTTGTCACTCCTATTCCCCATGCATAACTTATCTCAACTTGTTCTTCGAGGCAAAAAAGTAACCATCCCACTCCTACCATCCCTTTGGTTTTTATATTAATAATAAATAATATAGGATAAACTTTTTCCATAACATATTATTGTGCAGGAAAATAGTTTTAAGATGATGATAATTAGAGATTCTTCTTTTGGATCCATCACATTAGGATTTATTCTCATCAATGTTTTGATCTTGTAGCCTAATAATATTTTATCCACCTGATAATATTTTCTACATCTCTTTATCCTGATTATGAACCACATTATTTGGATCGAAACATTGATGGGAATAAATCCTCATGTGATGGATCCGGAAGAAAAATCTCTAATTAACTCTCCTCACAAATGCCTTAGTTACAAATAATGATAATTATTTTAATTTTAATTTAAAATCATGATCAAGCCAAACTCCAAGTTGATATATAAAATTCCTATGTTATATTTTTTAACACAAATAATATTAAAGGTTGAAAAAATAATATTATCCTATTTATAGAAGAACTTATATTCACAATTAATTTTAAATGATAAAACTTTTATATAATTTTTAAAACAAACATAAAACTATAACATGAATCAATAATTTTAACAAATTTGTTTTTTTCATTTTTAATATATATATACAGAACATGTAGCATTTGTATTATAATAGTTGGTTGCATGGCCATAACCATTTACATGCTTCAGTATTTTCAGAGGCATCAATATTCCAATATAGTTGTGTTGACCATGTATATGTCAACAATTCTAAGAAATAGTGTGTAGTGCAGTGGATAAAAAAAAATCAATCATTGTCATCATTGTAATCCCAAATTCTGTGAAACTATTGTAAAAATAATTCTAGTATGACTATGAAGCCATGTATCAAAAACTAGGTAAGCCTTTGATTCTTAACAAAGGGTTTCACTCTAGGGAGTTTTTAAACCTCTTTAATTATTTGTGTTTCTAAATATGAATAATTAGCAGAGTTTTTCTCCCAAGCATCCCCCAAAGATAGAGTGGGATCCTCAAATAAGGCCATAGGTGAGTCCTAGTGTTATCGATTCAATGCATTTTTATCATACTAGATCATGTGTCTTTTGTCGCAGAATTTGGTTGAGTCTAAAGAGGTTTTGTCTATTGTAAAATTTTCCTTCTATGGCTAATTATTGTAATATCTTGATGTAAAAGTGTTGTCTAGGAATATTTTTTGGTGAATAGATGGACACCATTGCCAAAATATTTTTTATACCCACTTAGGTGGTGGAAAATATGTTTAGTCCCTTCTTGAGTCTTTTATTTAATTTTCTAGGTTAAAAAAAAAAAGGTTAGCCAAAAATTGTCAAAAAAAAATGAGAGAAAGAATTAACTTCTCTCCAAGTGGAAAAAATCATCAAAAAATTATTGAGGACCTTTTCAAAAGGAAAAAATCAATTCAAAATTAAAAGGTCTCATTTCCAAGGTAGAATGTCCGAGTTCAAAAATTCATTGGACCATAAAGACTATTTTTCCAGCAAATCAAATTTTTGTACTTGATGTTTGATTAAATTGCACAAGTTACAACAATTCTATTTTTTGAAGGTTCTCCCATGGACCAAAAGCACCAAGAAATTCGATTTTGGCCCATCCAACTCATTTTTCAAGGAGATCGGATTTCTTGGAGATTTGTGCAGGAGTTATCAAGGGATGAAAGCAATTTGAAAAGGATCAAGTCAAACTAGTTGTTTTTCCACTTGGATGGGGTTTTGAACTCTCATTTTTTCTCTATAATGAAGCCTAATGCTCCTCATTTGTAGGCATGAAATGTCTGGGTCTTGTAATGAAAAATTTGAAGCAAGTCGTGAGTCAAGTTGTTGTATGTAATTTATGTTTTGAAATAATAATATCAAAGTCTTTAGGGGTTTATTGTGATGGTTTTCCTTTTCTACTTCTTGTGGTAATGTTGTTTTGAATTTTGCTTTAATGCTCTACTTAATTAAATTTCATAAGTTATTATTACATTAGCCAATAGTTGGATTATCTATTTACACAAGTATCTTGCATTAGGTACTAGGTTTAGAAAAGTGTTCTAGCACACTCGATATAGCAGTTATCTCTAGATGTTGAGGGCTTTAACATGTATCTATCCCATTTTGAAGCTAATAACTTAATCTTAAGTGTGTAGAGACTACAAGGAATTTAGATCTTGGGCGTTAAGGGAAGTCTTCGGTTGGGTCAGCCAACTACGAAGACAAGAGGTTAAAAATCCCATCGTTTTGAATTTCCAAAGGCTTATCTCACGATTTGTGTGTAGTAAATTGGCCATGGAATTAGATTAAAATTAATTTTCCTCAAATTATTTCCCAATTTAACAAAGTTAGATCTTCTTATCTGAGCTTGTATTTGTTTCTTTTGAATATTGCAAATAATTTTGCAAAATGTTTTTAGTAACCCTTGTATTTTATTTTCATAGTGTAAATAGTTAGTGGCATTGTATTTTTCAAATTTTAATTTTCTCTATAATTATTGGAGCAATATTATCCTTTTGTGATTTTTCGAGTGCTCCATCATATGCTTAAAGGCTAATTTGAATTTTTGGAAGGAGCAAGCCCTCACCTAATCTAACAGCTAGGGTTTGGGCACTGAATCACACTTCAAGAAAGTCGTATAGTTGATTGGAAGAGGTGGTTCAAGTTTTGAGTCCATATGTAGCCTCTAGATGCCTAGATTTGTCATGCCCAGGTCTCCATTTCTCAACGCTCGGCCATTTTGTGGAGGCCGCAAGCCCTAGAAGGGTTAATTTCACTGCAAAATCAAGGTTTTCATAAAGGTTTATCACATGAAGGTTTTTCAAACAAGTGTTTGTGCATATAATCAAATTTTAGTGATTTAAATCTGACTTGATTTCTTGTTGAAGATAGTTGCAAGGGTTTTGAAGATCACTAGGCTTGGAATCATGCCTAATAGGCTTCCTATAGCCTAACCGCAAGGGTTGGAGGCACCACAAATTCATTGCATTTGTTTCTTCTCTATTCTAACCTTTATTGCAGGCTTAATCACATTTTTTTGCAACGGTTTGAAGTGTTGTTCTCATTGAAAGTTTGTCATTGAAATTTTTGTATTTATAAAGGCTTGAATGCTTATTTTTAAGGACTAATCATTGGTTTTACATGCCTGGCATTTGTTTGATAAAGGGATTGTAAGTCTAGTCTCTTATTGACCCATCAACCTAGCCTTCTAGCCTTGGCTACAAGGCCTAGAAGGCCTCTCAAACCCTAGTCGTGAGGGTTTGAATTTTTGATCTTGTCATTTCTGAAGCTAACACTTGTGGTTGTAGGTTTCAAATTTAATTTTGGAGGAGTTATATTACATACTTCAATTTCTCTTGGGTTCCTTACTTGGTGTATCATTCGTTGGAGGAATTTAACAAGGTTTTGAGGCCTTATTCCTTTCCCACTACGGCCTATTTATGGACTATTTTATCAATAAAATTTGAATTAAAGCATACAGTGGTCTAATAACACTAAAATATAGCAATAATAAGCCTAAAAACACCTAAATTCATCACACATTAACTACAAAGGCCTAATCTTTCTTCTACCTCATGTGCTTTTTCATTTGTGACTGATCTCTTATTGATAATGGTTGATCTAATTGACAATAATATCTCTCAAGGTCTAGTTCATTCATCTTTTTACCATTATGTGTTAAGAAGTGTATTAGATAGTAGATTGCATTGGTTTCTCTCTTATATTGAGGATAGTTTGTTAGATAACTAACCTTATTTCTTGTGTTTCTCCCTTGTTAGAAGTATCATTTCATGATTAGCTCTTGTTGCATTGCATTGATTAACCATTTTTAGCAATCTCATTATGCTTATCTAGTTGTTCTTGTAAAATCCCGAAGTTTCTCTTGTTCCTAATTACTACATTATAAGTGTAAGAGGAATTCTAATAAGCACATTAAAACACCTTAATAACATTGCTTCATTGAATAATATTGAAGTGTTTCACTAATTTATTTTGGCATTATTGTAATCATGTGTTGAAAAAATTAACATTTGATGATCTTGGTTAGAAGCGGTTTGAAGCATTGGACTATAATGGTATCTCATTAAATCAAGCTAAACTTTCTATCAGTTGCATCTTCATTCTAGTCTATAGGTGCATCTATTAAAACTTACCTCCAAGAATAAGCTTGGTTGATAGATATTTAGGGCCACCTTCTCTCCCAATTTGTGATGCTTATCCATCACATTGAGGTTAAAATAGGTGACCTTTTAGATCTCTTGCGGGAAATCCCTTGTAGGAATGAAGGCATCTAGGTCATCAGAACTCCAGGGTAGGTATCGTTAATGAGGCCTTATCCTACCTTCCCTTGGACTTATTTCTATAACCATATGCAAGAATTTCTTCAAAAAAATTGAGGTGAAGCCTCTCATCTACATTAGACATCTAACTAAAATTAATCAATATCTTGCATCATTTTCGATTAGATTCTTCATTTCAACTAGGATAGATATTGCATATCATATCTACAACATTTTTCTATCTGGTAACTTGAAATATTGATCTTTATTATGCAAGTGTTTCTCAATTCTAAGGCACTGGTATATCATTGATATATCTCAAATAATCTAATTTTTTGTGCTTAATAATCTTACTTGAGATATAATATAAATCAATTTTCTAGGATATTCATTTGTATCTCCTAAACTTGTTGATTTTCAACAATTTCCTCATCCTTTCAACTTTAAGAACTACCCCCCTTAGCTTGCTTTTAGAAGATAGCTTAAATGGAGTGAGTAGGGATCAGAGTGAAAACCCCTACCCTGAGTGTTGTCACCTCAAGTGTACACTTTGGGAGACAACATTTTCTGGTGTCATTTTCGGGGACACGTTTCTTGATCTTGGCGTTTCGAATTTTTTTCCAGGATGAGTTTCTTGTTCTTGGTTTCCCTTTACTAACTAGAATATGGGTGTCCAGGGTTAGGTTTTTGTTTGAGTGGAAACTCCACTTATTCCTCCTCTCAAAAGATCATATACTATAAGGAATACAAGTAGCTTGTTGATGGGCCCTAGTATTTCATCAAGGATGCTGCAACTCCCAAGTCTTCTCAACTTGAATTATCAACTCGGGGTTTGTACAAACTTAGAGGTGACATTTTTATATGCACGATAGGTTGAGTTTTACTCATGTCACCCTTAGTCATTAGATCATATAAAGGCATACAAATACCACTCCTCGAGATAATTACAATGAGAAATATGTAAGCATATCATGGTTGCAAGTTAATGAACATGATTCTAACTATAGGAATGAAAAAACCATTCATTAAATGTAAAGTCTAATTGCAATTGCATGAAATCAACAAACTATAATAGTTGTAGAAATAAACCATACTAATATATTTGCACAATAATAAAATCAACATTCTACTTGTATGAATCATTAATCTAATTCCAACTTTCTTTATGTGGAATTATATCTTCAACACAACTATGGAATTCAAAAAACTAATTCTAATCTACTTGTTGTTTTGTGTTCTGATGTGGAGGATGGATAGATTTGGAGTGGTCTTGGAGTCCACCTGATCGTGAAATCAAAGGTCAGGGGCCATTATCTAGCTTCAAAATGCAAGATTCAAGGTCCTAGGGTAAATCTGGTTGAATTTAGGAAGTGTTACATAACTACTACAGGCGTGCTACAGTAGTGCTACAAGAAGCCCTGTTTTGCTATAGGAGTGCCATGTTTTGCTACAGGGGTGTGTTCGAGAGACTTATGATGCCAGTGATGGTGTCCTAAAGGAGGAGGAATGTGGATGAAGTTAAATTAAGGATGTGTGAGTCCTTTTTCCAAGCCAAGCACCCCTTAGAGTCCTATCTTGCACAAAATTTTATGCCCGCGGTGTCCTTCATTGATATTGGAAAGATAATCACGATGATAGGGCTTGAGAGCAGTGTGATATTTCTATGAGGATTCCTAAGTGGATTTGGATGAGTATGCAACCCCTGCAAGTCACTTGGCAGCCCCTGTAGACCAATAATCAGAACATGCATCTACTGATCAATATTGCAGGGAGATAAATTAAAGTGGAAATGAACAGTTTAATTTTATTTCTTCAATATCTACTCTATCCTACAACATGCATCTATTCTATTTCCAAATCAATGTTGTAAATTCCTAAGTTGTAGAAACCAAGCATGCAAAATAATCTCAATCCAAAACTTAATAATTTCCAAGAAATCATTAACACGTGTTTTTGGCTTTTTATGTAAAATATTCAACCACACTTCCCACAAGAAAGGTGGCAGTCCAACCTACAACTACAATTTTTCAATATAGCCCCTACTTAAACAAGGAAGGAAATAAAAATACTTGAACAAGAGAAAGAAAAGAATACAGGAGAGGGATTAAAGCCTCTGGGTTCGGCCCAAACACAAGGGTTTCAACCCTTCAAAGTTAACTCAAATGTAGGCCAACAATAAGCTCTCCATTATAAGAAAATAAGAGTCACATACATCATATCAAAGATGAAAATAATAGTTCCAAGCTCTTGGATCTCAATAGATATTCCTATCTCCAACAAAATTTTGAATCCTAATGAGCCCTTAGGATTTTTTATTTATACAAAAATTGGTTGAGGGGCATCTCCCTTGAATAGGGGATTGCTTCCCTCCAAAATCTCTAAATTGGTGGATATGGTTCCCTTGGATATTCTCATGCACTTGATTTCCTCGGCTACCAATGGACTTCGAGCTGTTGGTGAGGAATCTTTGGTATCAAGTCAATTTGGATAGTTAATTTAGTGGATAAGCCTCCTATATTCTCTCTAGATTCTTCCAACGAGCCCCTACATATTAAATATCTCCAAAAATGTTTATTTTTCCTACATAATAACCACATTAGGCCACAAAATCTGACAACACCATTTAATCTCCCTACTAAGCACATTATGGCTAAAAATGTAAATTAATCTGAGAAAAAGAGAGTTTAAGGGCTATAGGATAGCACAATGGGCCTAAAAATGTACCTATTGATGGGACCCATCATCACCCCCCTGCTAAAGGTGTTGCCTACCCTCTGATAAATGCAGTCACTAATGTGAAGTTCATTCATGGCTCTCGTGATCTCTCTAACATCCCAGGGCATCTTATATGGTGTGCCTTCCTATAGATAGAATATTTCATTTACTTGTATTTATGTCCACTCATTTTGTTCTTATGCCTAGTGTCTTCTCTCTTATAGGCCCAATATTAAGGGAAGACTGAGTTTGATCCATATCCAATTGATCTTTAACCTTTGCATGATCATTTTGTAGAGTGAGGTTCTCTTGAGGGCATTCCTTAGCCTTTCAGGGGAGTGATACTCCCTAATTTGTAAACTGTGAGGCAGAGCATCCCATATCCTTTGGAAATCCTACAAGCTTTCAGTCCCCAAAAACCTAAAGGTGTCCTCAAAATGGAGGATAGCTTATTTTTACATTTCCATGTACCGAGGGTCCAATTTGGGATTGGTGGAGATAATGTTGTGGTTACTGATGATATCCCTAGGGCTCACTAACTCTGCTATGATGTATGAATGTTCCTTCTCTTCTTTGGTCAACACCCTCTTCACTTCCTCAACTCTTGTTTCTTCATGGGTAAACCAACAGGCTAGTGCCATTAGTTGCATGTCTACCAATATTGAGTTGGCATCCCAAAAATTTCATGCCTGTGAGGATCATATTATGCATATAAAACTCAACCATTTTGGCTTTGTCCTCAATACTTACCTTTTGAAAAAAATCAATGAAATTCCTGCCATCTTGGAAAGGTAGAGAGCCATATTTTTCTAATGTTTTTATATGTAATTTCAGCCACTTATCCTTGAGGAAGATGGCATGGGACTTGGATGGTTGTATGCATTGTATGGCTTCCATGGACAAACTTGCCATAGTGGAAAGTCCTAATCCTTTTTCTACAGTTGTTCCTTTAGCTTATTGTTTTTTGTTTGTAGATACTCCTTCATGAATGAATCCCTTAGCCTTAAATTATTCAATTCCTTTCTCATTTCGTGCACTTTTTCCTCCTTGAGGCCCACATATTATACCTTCCTCGCTCTTTCAATTTGCATCCATCTATGAGTTTTTCCTCTTTCCCTTTCCACATCAAATAAGAGTGGTATTGCAAATTTCTCAAGTATAATCCTACCTCCCTAAACAATTTGTAGTAGGATCCAAGGTGAGGTTGTGCATTAGGCTCCTGGAGTTCTTGGAGACCTTCTTCTTCCCCTTTTGATGTGGCCACCCCTTCCTGTAGCATTTCATGTTTCTCCTGTAGCAACCCTATTTTTTCCTATATATCCTCTATTTTCTCCTGTAGCAACCCTATTTTTTCCTATACCTCCTCTCTCCTGTAGCATAACATCTTATGCCTTAAGCCTCTGATATTTGACTGCTCTAGTGGTGGGCCTCCCTATGGATGAAAAAGGTTGTTTACCCTTGGCTTTGGGGGAGGTAACCTCCTAAATATTCGCTTCACTAGGTCCCATTTCTTTTTTTTGGATGGTTGACTCATCAATGGTGATGGGGACTGTTGAAGGAGGCTGAGGCTTCCCTTGCTAGATCCTGGTGCTATTTCTCTTTTTAAAGTACAAGAAGCCTTGCCTGGGTTGTCTTCTCTTGGGTTTGATGGGTGTGCTAAGTGTGGCTAAAGTAGAAGCCACCTGTTGTTATGTGGTTCCTGGTGAGAGGCTTATTTACTTCCCTTGTTTTATTGTCCTTTGGGATCTAGAGGGCACCTCAGGGTTCTCTTCCTATACTCTTTGTTTCTATCCCTTTGCTTCCTTTCTTTCTGTTTTCTCTTCCTCTTCTTCCTCGTTTTCTTCTTTATCTTCCTCTTATTCCTCTTTTTTTTTTCTCATCCTCGTCTGTCTTTTCTTCCCTACCCCTAGTATTATATGTTGATGTCTCTTCTTGATGTGTGGAGGTAAGGGCTTGTGTCTCAATGAAGGCCTCCCTATCCATGTCTACAAATTCAGCCCAAAACACATGGTCCTTTAGGTGGCTTAAGGCATCCATGACAATGAGCTTGATGAGTCCATGATCGAGAATGTGTTGTTAGTTCCCTTCCCTCACTTTCTGGATCATTTCAATGATGGACTTTAAGAGGAAATGCGGAACACTTAGCTTGTTTGGAATTGGTAACTATGTCTAGAACCTTAGATCACACATCATCCTAAATTGATAGGCATACACAATGCTCAAAGTCCCTTCACAAGATATGTACTTGAGGATGTGATAGGCTACTTTATCCTAAGGTAAAGGGAGGCTCTCTCTTCTTACTCCATTTTTCTCTTCAACGGGTTTCTCTTTATGGAGGAAGAAGTTTTTCTTTGCTATGACATTTACTATCCTATCCTCCTTGCCCCGTCGAATTCTTAAGGGTATGGTGGTTACTCTATTGATGAGCTCTGCATTCAAATGGATGGAAATTCTTCTAACAATAGCAGTGGCACTATCTTCTCCCTGAGAATTGAGGGTCATGGAAAATTAATGGGTCGCCTCAGTAGCATACCCCTTTAATTGCTCAAAGAACCCCATCCACTATTGTCTAAGTAAAATATCCCTAATAGGAGGATGTTGATGGATTATTTTTGTGTTTGTAGGTTCTATTCGATTGAAACCTCCCCCCATGGCTCCTACTGCTCCCTCCTTAAGTTATCTGAATGGAATTTTTAACGTTTGCCTCTGAGCAGTCTCAGATGCAGAAGAAGAGACGGGGTGGTTAATGTTTTTCTTTTTGATTCAGAGAAAGAGAAGGAAGATTCCCTTAAATATGGTAAAAACTTTCCTCTTCTCCTGTCTTTCCTTCTTATGTGATGAAACAAATCTTCAAGGAAAATTACTTGCACAAGGGTTTTCTACAAGATTCCTGTAGCAAACAAATTTTTTTTATATGTAATTGTATGGAAAATGAGGAGGAAGGATGAAACTTACCGTTTTCATGATGACTTCTCTCTATTCTTGGGGGGTTTGAGTAAAATTCTTGTTGGTTTGGGCTCCCTTTCTCCCAATAATTCGGCCCTATAGCACCACAAATCTATTCCTATAGCCATTCAAGTGCTCCTGTAGCAGTGGTATCCAGTCTTGTCGCACCTCTTATGTGTTCCTATAGTAATTCAAGTGCTCCTGTAGAAGTTGCATCCAGTCATGTAGCACCTGCAAACTCATCCTGTAGCAGTTCAGTGGCACCCTATGCAGACACAAACTTTGGTAGCATCTAGCTCATCCTCTAGTACCTTGATGGGCCTCTACAACCATTTCTTGGGAATGATCAATTGTGCAAGTGGAATCAAGCCTTGTACTCTTATTCCTTTTTGTGGTAATGGGCTCAGAGCGCTTTGGTGACCTGGCCCTTGCACGAATTTACTCTTTTAGTCGTTGTCCCTGCTAGGGTCTTATAATAATAGGGATCATAATTTTGAATTGGCTATGTTAAGTCTTGTAATATTGCACATACCTTTGCATTTCTGCAAATGTTTTACATATTAAAAAATGAAAAGAGGGTATGTCCTAAAAGAATAATCAAAGGACTAAAAGAAAGAAAAGAGAGCAAAAGAAAAGATCAAAAAGAAAGAAGATTATGAACCCCACCAAAAGAAATTGAAAAGTGATGCTCATTTAAATGGCACTTCTATATAAAATACTCTCAATTTCATATGAAAAGCATAAAGAAAATTGTGTGTAGCTTGTTCAAAATGCCACAATTCATGATGATCATGCAATCTAATCTTGATCATCCATTCCTTTAAATTTTATGTTATGATAGTTAGTGAAAAAATATCTGACCAAACCATTTAATATTGGCAGATCAGTAGTTAGGTAGAGAATAAAAATGAGCTCATAAGTTTAATCTGAGCCATTGGAAGATATAAGGTTAGAAATAAGTTAGTTTCTTATCAAAAGAAAATAAAAGCATCGGCAAGCTCAAATGCACCCAATAAAGGAAGGGAAAAATGTTAGCATGAATAAAAGGGTAGGTAGAATACTTTTCAAAAGTTCTATAAGCATCATTATGCTTATCCCTTAAATAGAATTGTTGAGTCTCTAGAAAATAAGGAGAGACAAATATTAAGAACTACTAAAAATGAAGACTTATGAAATGTTCTTACTTGAAACAAGGAAGAACAATTTAGTAAATTAACCCTTTGTCCCCATTTTCCTCTTCATTCCCCCTTATCCTAACCCTTTTCCCCTCTTGGAAATCAATTTCCCCTTCCCCTTGCTAAAATCCCTTTTTCCCTTTTGAAAACCCCCTTACCCCCTTAAAAAACTCTATGTTTCCATAAAAAACAAAAAAAACCCACTTTTCAAAGTCTAAAGCACAAAATATTACCTAACCCCGCCTCCTTTGAAAGCGCGCAACTCCTCCTACCGTTCGATCAGCGTCGAATAGATCAAACATACCATGATATTTTTCGCACCCCCTACTGTTCTAATTTTAATGCCGGGGGGGAGTGCGAAATAAACTGTTTTCTTCGCCCGCTCCCATGCCACGCAAAATTTCCAGGTGTTCTCGCACCCCCTCCTTCCCAAACCATAAAACATCCCGCGGGCATGCGATAACCACTAATTTCGAATTATAAAACCCTGATATTCCCTTTCATTTCCCTACCTCTATCAACTTGCGGAAAATATTGAAGCCACCATCACCAACCTGATTGAAGCCCCCAATGTCGCTTAGACCCCTTCCACAACCTAAGATTCATTACTCTAGGTAATTCTAAATACCCACCACCATCAATTAAGCACATTAATTAAATAATTGAATCAAATCAATGGCTTCTAAAACCATCCAAACAATGAACCCTCTGCAACCACCCCTACTAGATGTCGACCATACTCCACTGGCCGATAAGGACTTTAAAATAATCGACATTGTTACTGACAGAAATCTCTTGGAGCTCCATTCTTGGAGCCATGAAAATTTTGCTGATCAGGCAGATGATATAAATATTTGGAACTCTAACCTACCAAAATACACAGTTCCACATACCCACTAGTTCCCTGAAGTCATTAGACTTTTCCAACTCAGTTATTTTCCAAATCAAAGAGCCATAGTTACCCCTGACCAAGAAATTCTAATTACTATCACTTCCCAATCCATTAACCAAATGTTGCAGATTCCATCACAAACAGAGGGAGTGCCTTTCTCCATTGAGACCCTCATTGAGCTTTACCTAAAGCTAGATTTTCCTCAGAGGTCTCAAATCTTTGAGACTTTCTTCCCTGAATCAGTGAAAATTCCTAAAAACAACCCACCATACTCTGCTACCATGTTCCTAGAAAAAACCAAACAAATTATGACCATGTTGTCCTGTATCCTAGGATATTTTACTGATGAGTGTGTAGATCAATCCATCCTTTGTTTCCTCTCTACCTTTTGCCCAGGCCAGCCTCCATCTATACTTTTCAGCTTTGCCCAATTCCTGGCAGATGCCATGCATGATCAACTGATGAAACTTCCAGAAGAAGGAGTGTTCAAATAATCCTCAATATTATTTCATTTGTTAATATATTTTCAGTCAGAAAGGTTTACAGTCAACCTAAAAAAATTGGACACAGAGGGTAATCCCTAGTTTGTAATCTTTTGGACATCCTTGATCAGAAATGATTCCAGTGAATTTAGTTACAAAGGCTTTATTGATTCTTTTGTATACCTAGTGGTTAATATGCTTAGAAACAACATTCAACCTAGAACCAGTGATGAAATCAGAAAATTTCTATAGTTATCTTACCAGAGCAAGACACGAGACTGGTATTTATAGCATAATCACACAGAGATCAGAGTATATGGAAGCCAACTAGTCCCTTACAAGCTTCCCAAATACCTCCCAATGAGGATATTTGCCTTAGAGTACATTAGAAAAATCTTGAATTATGATGAGGTAAACATCCTTTCAGCTAAAAATAAAACCCAGTTCAAGATAAAAAACCAACTAGGGCCCTTTGTATGCAACAATAGGAATGATGGAAAGGAAGCAAACAAATTCCTACAGGAGTTAAAGTTCAACAACAGTTTAAAAAATGGTCATATGACCCCTTGGGTGTCATAAGAAAATTAAGTATTAAGTCTAAACTCACCCCTTTCATCCATGAATCTAAGTCTGAGATTGAGAAATATTCCAACGAGTCAAAGTGGTTGGAAAACACTCTACAAGAGGTGGAGGAGCATCTTGATACTAGTTCCATCCTACTTACTCTAGACCCACGGGATAGGAATTCGAAAAGGTCTAGAGTAGAAGGCTCTAAATCAACAGAAGCTACATCTAACAATAAATTCAAGATTATGCACAGAAAGAAAGAAAAGTTGAACCCAGTAATAGAGCAGAAAGAAACAATTAAAACTGAGAAAGTGATTGTTATCAGGGATGATACACCTACACCATATACAAAAGAAACACCTTTGCAATCATATTCCAAGGCAAAAATCATTCAAAAGAAAAATAGTGCAGAGATTTCAGCATCCAGTAAGCCAATTGAAAAGGAAAAGGATATCGTTGAGAAATATAAATAAATTAAAATTAAAAATGAAGCACTGAAGGTTGTTACATATGCACAATACTAGAAGAAAACTACCAATGACATAGTAGGTTGCTTTCATGTTTTGACCTTAGGACGAGGAAAATGTAGATGACATTCCTACATCCAAAGGTACAGGCCCCCAAAACTTCAAAAGACTATAATAAAACAGGCTTTGAATTTCATGCCAAGGATGTGCATCCAATTGACCAAATTGAATTCCACAAGAAGTCAGGAGAGTTGATATATTTAACCATGACACATAAATCTGTGTGTGTCCAGAAGTTGCAGAACTCCCTAACAAATGTACAGTCACAGTTTAAGCTAGAGAGAGCCTCATCACTAACAAAAGACAACAAGATTAAGTCACTAGAAGAGTTGGTAATTGAGATTTGCTATAATCCAGCTGACATCAAGGCATCAGAAGAACTTATAAAGAAGAAAAATGCAGACATAGTTGCACTAAAGAAACAGTTAAAACTACCAAATACTGAGCATCCACAAACCAAGGAGGTTTTGGAGACAGATAACCAAAAGGATGAGATGATGAAATTAATCATCCAGTTGACAGCTCAGCTAAAGGAAATGGAGACAGAGATGGATAATCTTGTACAGGAAAAACAAGCTAGCATGGTTACTCTGGAAGCAGTCCCCATTACTGTTATCCCCACAGTATCTACATCAGCACCAGTATCTACACCAGCACCAGCATCAGAAATACCAATAGCCCATCCCACTGATGAGGCTAGCAGATTAATCAAATCAATGGAAGATATGTCCATTCAGACTACAAAGATTAATAATCTCAAGGAACATGTAAAGAGCTTAGAGGATGAAAATAAATTGGCAGAATTAATGCATCAAGCTGAAGTACAGAAATCCAATAGACTGGCTGATAAAATCCACACGCTAGAGAAGGAGTTGTCATTAACAAAGCCTTTAGCCCAAGAAAAACAGAAATTGTGGGCTAACATCATTAACTCAGTTAATGATATTTGGCCTTCTATACAGATTATATTTGAGCAGAACGACTTGGTGAAGAAAGCTGGTGAGGAAATTCAGAAATTCAAAGCCAACCTTGGAAAGAAACAAGAGGAAGCCTTTGAAATAATCAAATTCCTGAATTCTAAAAATAAGTATGAATTAGAAGAGCTCGAGATAGCTCACAGAACAAAGACTATCCTAGAAGTAAATAAATTGATTTCGAAAAGAAATCTAATGCTATAGCTTGAGGATAAATGTCAAACCTTGGAACTTGCAGTGAACGGGTTTTATAACAAGTTTGATGTATTGAGATAGAACGGTTTTCCTAGTCATCTAGTAATAAATGACAAACTCATGAGACATGAGGATTATGTCAAGAAGTTAAGGGAAGTGGCCAAAGAAACTTCCCACATTTCTTCAATGAAAGGAATTCCCACAGGTAAGGTGCTCCTTCAAACTCTAGAAAACTTCTTTTACCTCTAGCATGAGGTAAATCACATTTTTATAAATAAGCCTACATTTGCCAGATATTCAGAGGCAGATGAGATTTACCGCAGGATGATGAAAATAAAAATCCCAGATGAATAAACATGGGAGAAGTGGTGTGATTTACTATAAAGGGTGAAAGAACAGACACGTAACAACAAGCAAAGAATCAAGGTCAGATATCAGCCAGTTGAAAGGTGTCACTATCATTTTGTATAAAGATATTTTATTTTCCTAGATTAAATCTTAGTCGGTTGACAAGATATTTTTGTAATTTATTGTATAAATACTCTCTTCTAAAGAGTAAAGAGGGTGGATTTATGAATATTTCATTAGCTAATTGATCTCTTTCCTGAGGGTTATTGTACCAATTTCTAGTCGACAGACTAAACAAGTTATAAAGAGACTTCTTTACAGGATTCATGTGTTGATCTATCTCAATGAAGTATAAAATTTCAATTGTTAGTGTTTTCTTTCTAAGTGTTGCATAAACTTTTATGTGTTCTAACTCTGAATGTTATAACAAGAGTATTACTACAGAATTTTCTGAAAAATTACACTATGCTTTTAACTGTTATACGTTTCTATATTTTCTTCTGATATTCGGTTTAGAGAATTCTTAATTGCCCTCTGATCTCGATTGACTTCTTCACCCTTCTCCATTATTTGGTTTAAGGAATTCTTAATTACTCCTTGATCCTGATTGAAAGATCACTTCACCATTCAGCCTTGAGATCCGATATTTCTCACTTATCTTGCCCTATAAAACTTTCTTCATAATTGACTTTGTTCTGTTTAAAAACATATTGACTCCATAGCCCAATGGAAAGGGGAAAATCACCTATTCATATAATTCATTAATTACAACAACCAATCAAAACCAATCCAACTAAGCATACATAACTAGCCTAATATCCATTAAATAAAAAAAGTTAAATCATATAGAGAGAGCCCTCTCTGAGTTTAGTAAGGCTAGATCCTAATCTCCAAAGTAGGTCTGTAGTTACCTATGATATTTATATTTTACCCTAAACAACCTTTGGAAATTTCAGAGTGATAACAATCCCCACTCCTTGTAATTACCACTCCCCTATTTTTACTTTTCCATGTTGCATGGGTGGTTGAGTAATTTTTAGTTTACTAATCGAAGGTGGCCAAGTAAATTGGGTCACCTCTAGCCCATAAAACTTGAATGTCATTCATTAAACACATTTTTTTTACCCTTATTCCCATAGGGAAGAGGTGAGGGGTGCCATACCTAAGCCTACACATGATGTGGAATTGATGGAGGTGCATGCATGTTTTTGAGTTGATGATTAATCAATTGTCCTCTCGAGGTGTTGGCTTCCTTTGTTTTTCTTATGCATAGGTATTCACAACATGATGATGTAGTCGACTTATGAAGTATTTCTTCCATGCATATCTCTTCCTAGTGTTTGATCTGTTGTTGTTGGAGTGAATAGGTGACATTAAAAATTCTCCTTATGGATGGTGTGACTTCTCTATACCTCAAGAATTGCCTCTTGATGCCTCAGGTTGTCCAAATATTCATTATGGAGCTGCAAGAATCCTTGGTGTATGGTCTTATTGGATATGTACTGCAAGATGCTACAGGACTGATCTCCTTCCAGTATTAGTCACCAAGTTCCTTCTTAAAACCTCATGTTGCATTTATATAATTCATATTGGGCCTAGGGACAGGAGAAAAATATTCAGAAGGTGGTGAAATTTTGTGACAAAATAAAAAGATGAAGAAATAATTCCTCTTTTTGTGTTTTTTTTTTTTCTTTTTTATGGTAAGAGGTGGAATATTGAGGATGAAATCGGCTGAATGGAGTGGATGAGAGGTGAGGGAATTTGGGTGGACCTCTCTCAAAATTTCCCAAGGAAAAAAATGAAATTTTGGCCTCTTTTTCCAATTGGATCTCCCTCATGTAGCATTACTCGTTGCTCTTGTAACAGTTCAGGACAATCTTGTAGCATTGCAGGGTCAAGGAAAAATTGGGTGCAGTTTCTTGCTAATGGATGGAGAGAGGTAGGGTGGTGGATGAATGATGGTGAAAAATGTAATGGTTGGGCTAGGGGAATGGAGAAAGGGATTGTGGACTTTGTACCTTTAATCGTTGATTCCTTGACTGTCTAGAGTCCTGCAAAAGAAAAATGTTAGCAGAATTTATGTAAGGACTCCTCCTTATGTTTTATTTCTTTTTTCCTTTTTTTTTTTTTTTTTTTGAGACATGCAAACTACCTTTGGAGAGGTTTTCAACCTACATGCCTACCGTAGGTGCCTCAGAGGAGGTTTTCACCTAGGGATCTTTTCATCTTATTTCTCTTCTATTTTATTTTTTTCTTGGGTTGCCTCACAGAGGTTTTCAACCCTAATGTTGGAATAAGATGCCTCATGGAGGTTTTCATCTAGGTCCTTTATTATTATTTTTTCTCTTTTCAGAAGCTTGGTGGATTGAGGGTTGTGAGACTCCCAATCACATTCAACTCCTCTCTATTTGAACTGATAAACTATTATTTGTATAAAGGATTTTTCTACATTTTTAGCCTATAACCATTAACAAGCAAGCAGATACATTTCTCATTGATTGTTCTAATTTGGACAGAGCCATTCTCATGACATTTTTCCACTAGATAAGGTCCCAACCATCTTTTCATTAAATTTCCTTTGAAATAATTGAACCTTGAGTCATACAGAAGGGCTCAATCACATTATTTAAAATATTTCTCCCTAATTTTTTTGTCATGCCTAATATTCCTTTGTAGTTTGACTACCTCAATGTGCAAGAGAGCTTCAAACCTGAATTCATCTAAACCATTGAGTTGGAGGAGCCTTTTTTGTTGTGTTGGAGTGAGGTCCAAGTCTAACTCAGCTTCCATCCTTACGGTATTGTATTCAAATTCAATGTACAACAAGGCATTCTTCCCATAGACTAATTCAAATGGGGTAAATCTAGTGGTGGTATTCCAAGTGGTATTGTAGGCCCAAGTGGCTTTTACAAGTCTATCTGCCCAATCTTTTATGTTGCTGATAAAAACCTTGGTTAGAATGTTCTCCAATGCTCTTGTTGTGACCTCCACTTTCCCATTTTCCTAAGGATGATAGATAGTGGATGTCTTGTGCTTGATGTGGTGTTGCTTCACGAGGTCTTTGATCAAATTAGAGGTGAATTGTTTCCCTTGATATGTGACCAACTCTCTTGGAAAACCAAAATTGTAGAATATGTTCTCCCTTAGAAAATAAGCCATCTTCTACTCAGTTTTTTCCTTAACTTTCTTTGTTTCATCCCATTTAGTCAAGTAATCAATGCACATAATGATATACTTATTTTTTCTTGATGGGGGATTAATGGGCCCAATGAAGCCCACGCGCCATTTTTGAAATGGCTTTATAGTCACTTAAGGTTGTAAGGGAATTTCATCCTTAGGTGTGGTTTTACCCATCCTTTGGCATTGATTGTTGGGTGTGGAGCATGATTATCTTTTTTATTTTGTATCATAGCATTGGACCCCTGCTCTTAACGGGTGGCAATGCCGCCCGTAATTGTACGCTACCTGGGGGGTCTAGGGGGGCAGTTTATGGAGCCCCCCCTGGCGGGGGTTTTCGGGGGCAGTGCCCCCAAAGCTAAAAACATATGTAAAAGTATAGTAATTTCTAGTCAATCTGGGCCGTTCATTAGGCAGATGATCTGACGGTAGAAGTTATGTTTGATTTAGGGGTTTTTGCACTAGAAGGCAACCCCTCGTTTTGTATGAGGGTATTGTATTGCGGATGTGTAATGTATGTGTATTCTCAGAGCGAGAAAATGATAGAGAGACTGTGAGAGAGAACAAAGGATATTACAGTGGATCTGTTGTAGGTTTTGTCTCTTCATTTTGCTGGATAATAAAAAGGAAGGACTAGTTGTTCGGGGTGGACGTAGCCCAAACTAGGTGAACCACGTATATCTATCTCCGTATATCTATGTCTCTACGGTTTTGTATGTTTGTGTACTTATGTTTTTCTTTCTTTATATGTTTATTCCTATAATATATAATTTTCTAACACTGATCATACCTGGTAATGTAACTTCTTACATATTGTTGTAGAGTGCGCCAGTAGTAACCAGCTTGTAGCACTTTGAAGGTTGTTATCTTAGTAGAAAAGTGGTCTCCACAAGGTCCATCATGGCATGTTGACAGAATTTCAAATACCTCCTCTTCCTCACACATCTTCTTAAAATATTATTTGCCCAACCTGAAAATATTTCCCCCAATCCAAGGCAATGGGGCACTTTTCTTAATAATCTTGATTTTCTCCTTAGAGGATAGATTAGGAGGTAACCTCCCAACAACCAAGTAGTTTTCTATATCAGAAAACCAAGGAGAGAGAACTGATATGGAAAATAGGTATTCATCCGGGAGTTGATCATCTACCATCTCCTCATTTCCTACAGGCAAGGTGAGTCTTAACAAGAAATATGCAACCACTTTTTCTTTCCCTGGATTTTCAATAATAGTGAAATCAAGTTGTAATAATAACAACCATTTAATTATCCTAGAATTGACATCAGGTTTATTCAATAAATACTTATTGGTTGCATGATCAGTGTGGAAAAAAGTTTGATATCCAGTGATGTAATTCTAAAACTTGTTCAAAGATTGTACCATAGTCAGGAGTCCTTTTTAGTGACTGTATATTTTCGCTCGACTTTAGAAAGGCTCTTATTGATGAAATAGATAGATAAGGCAATTTGTCTTCCATTTTTCCTAAGGTTACCCCTAAAACTTTATCTGATGCATATGTGTGTATATGGAAAGGCAATGCCCAATTAGGACCTCTAAGGATGGGTACAGTGGTCAACTTTTCTTTTAGCACTTCAAATGACTCTTGACATTTATCTTTCCAATGGAATTATGAATCTTTAGCCAGCATCCCAAACAAGGGTGAAGCCAATTTACTGAAGTCATTAATAAACCTTCTATACTACCCAACCAATCCAATGAAGCTCTTGGAATATCTTTTCTTTTGAGAGATAGGGACCATTTTAATGATGGAAATTTTGTTGGGGTCGACCTGTATCCATTCTCTGGATATGGAATGGAAAAGGACAATCCTTGCATTAATAAAAAATTCACATTTTTTGGGACTTAATGATATATTCATCTCAATGCATTTCTTCAAGACTTTGCACATGTTAGAAATAGCTTCCTGGAAGTCACAACCATAAGGATTGAAGTCATCCATGTATAACTCAACAATGTAATGAAAAAGGTTAGCAAAGATATTAAAAACTACCCTTTGGAAAGTAGTAGGTGCATTACACAAACTGAATGGAAGGGTCCTAAAGGAAAAGGTACCCCAAGGACATGTGAATGTGGTCTTGTATTGGTCCTCGGGGTTACTCTGCATTTGGTTGTACCCGCTGAACTGTAGAAATTTTTAATGTAGATTCAAAACTACTCATGAAATGTACTAAAACATAAGACTCAAATCTACTCTACCAATCTACGAAAGTAACTTCAGGATCGAAAACACAAATCATAAAGATGAATCAATATTCAACACACATACACAGAGATATATATAGGGGAAAGAAACTTCTCAAAAGCCCTAACTATCTACATTGCATTAATCAAAGAATATGGATGAATACAATATGCTATTCTCAACCTTGAGCTCAACCTGCACCTATATATTCTATCCTTTTCCATACTGATTGATTTTGACCAACACTTAGCCATTTTTAAAGCCCTCCAAGATCCCATTTCCTTGTGTTGTTTAATGAGGAATTTTCCCCTATTAATTAGGGAAATTGCTCATTGAGAATTGTGCAATTCCTTTAGGCCTTCCTTTGACTGCATGCATGACCTGTACAACATGGAAAATTCTGAAATTGATAGTACACTACCCTTGAACTCCAATCTCAACTGGGCAACTCAAATTTCATGCATGCATGAGTTAATTTAGGTTGATTGATCAATTAACCAGTTTAAACATTGAAGTTGCACCCCACTGCTAGACCTCCCACTAGTTCCTCCAATAGTTGGAACTAGTTTAACTGACCTTAACTCAATTTAAATGATCGGTTAACCGGTTTAAACACTGAATTTGCACCCCACTACTAGACCTCCCACTAGTTCCTCCAATAATTGGAACTAGTTTAACTAACCTTAACTCAATTTAACTGAATAAAATTGTTACAATTGAAATTAACTCAACCTAGGCTCCTAAAATTTAGGAATCATTGTACACAACTCAAGTTCATGCCCCCAACTCTAATTAACTAAGCTAACTAAGTGATAACAACTATTTCAACTCAATTAACTCATTCAAGTTGTCTATTGATGTGGAATTTTGATTTTCTCTTAATTTAACCAAAGGAAAAATTAAATTAGGAATTTCTCGTTGCATTTTCAATACTCCCTATCAGCAAGAAAGGGATTATCATATATCCTAATCCTACTTCTATGGAACTCAAATTTTCCTCTTGACAAAGCCTTTGTCAAAATATATACATCTTGTTCCTCTGTTGGAATGTATTGCAACAACATGATCTGCCTTTGCACACAATCTTGTATATGGTGGTATCAGATATCAATGTGCTTGGATCGATCGTGAAAAACTGGATTATCGAAGACTTTGATACAACTCTGATTGTCACGGCAAATTATAGTAGGATACATCATCTTACCAAAATACCCAACAAGAATCTTTCTCATCCAGATAGCTTCACAAGTTGCTTGACTGGCATCCATGTACTTTGCTTCTGCTGAGTTGAGTGCAATTGATCTCTGCGTCCTATTGTACCAAGAAACTTTTTTTGACCCAGCAATGAAAATTCCTCCTGAAGTGATCTTTTGATTTGATGCAATTCCCACCCAATCTGAATATGTGAAGCCTTCCAACTTCACTCTCTCTGTCTATCTGTACCAAAGTCCAAATTGAGTGATGCCTCTGAGGTACGGTAGTACATGTTTAGTAGCCCTCCAAAATAATTTGGTTGGTCGAACCATGGCTTGGCTCAACTAATTGACCGCATAACACATGTCTAGCCATGTGTTCACCGTATACATGAGTGAACCCACCAACTTCTTGTACACATTCGCATCCACTTCCTCACCTGAAGTGGCATCCTCTTTCCTCCACTTGGTAACTAGAGGAGTCTCCTTGGGGTTGCATCTGTCCATATAGAATTTCTGAAGTATATCATTAGCATATTTTCCTTGAGAGACAAAGACTTCCCCTTCTCTCTGCCATATTTCCAAACCAAGGAAATGATGCATCAAACCCATGTCCTTCATTTCTAACTCTCTTGCAAGGTCATCCTTGCAAGACTTGATAAGTTGTTCATCACCGGTCAAAATCAAGTCACCAACAAATAAGACTATAAACAAAAATTTACCTTCTACTAGAATGTGGTAAAGGTTTTCATATGCTTCCCTTTTGTGAAGCCCAAACCGGTGAGGTAGCTATCGATCCTGATGTACCAAGCACGAGGTGCTTGCTTTAGCCCATACAACACTCGCTTAAGTTGACACACATGTGACTCTCTGTCGAAGGTCTCAAATCCTTCAGGTTGTTTAATGTACACCTCCTCATTAATAAACCCATTGAGGAACTTTGTCTTCACATACATCTGGTGGATTTTCCACCCCATCTATGCAACCAAAGCCAGAATTGATCTGATGGAAGAGTACCTTGCTATAGGAGCAAAGGTCTCTTCATAGCCAATCCATTATACCTGAGAGTACCCCTTGGCCATGAACCTTGCCTTGTTCTTCTTGATGCTTCAATTTGTTGCATGCTTTACCTTGTAAAGCCATCTCGAACCCACCACTGACTTGTCTGTAGGTATTGGGACTACTTCCCAAACACAATTTCTGAAAATCGAATCATATTCCTCTACCATAGCATCAACCCATATCGGATGATATATTGCTTCCTTGAATGAGTTTGGTTTTTTCTCTACTATCACTATAAGAAAAAAGGGCATTGGTGAGGGGCAAAAAATGTCACCATAAGCTCATTGGTGATGGTCAAAATAGCCTTCGTCACCAAAAACTGAACGTCACCAAAGGTGTCGTCACCGAAATTATAGGTGTTGTGGTGAAATTCAAGGCCCATCACCAATAATGATTTATAATGACGGATAATGATCGTCACCATATCATATAAGCAATGGTGATAAACAATAGCCTCTGTCACCAAAAAGCTGAACATCACCAAAGGTGGCGTCGCCGAAAGTATGTGTTGTGGTGACATTCAAGTTCCGTCATGAATATTGATTATAATGATAGATAGTGACCGTCACCATTTCATATGAACAACAATGATATTTTGTGATGGACCTTTCATGGCAGTCACTATTGGTGCATATATATGGCGACGTTCATTGACCCTCACCATTTCATATTTGGTGAGGGTCAAAAAATGTCACCATAAGCTCATTGGTGAGGGTCGAAAAATGTCACCATAAACTCATTGGTGAGGGTCGAAAAATGTCACCATAAGCTCATTGGTGATGGTCAAAAGAGCTTTCATCACCATTCCATATGAATATCAAGGCACGATGGAATCGAACCACCAACCTCCTTCTTGTAAAGCAGATGCTCTTCCATTGAGCTAGCACCCTTTAAAGAACTAGCCTTTAAAAAATTAAACCTTGAAACTTTATAAATTTTAAATTATACAAATTTAGATAAATTATAAAACTTTGTAAGGTCTTGACAAATATTTTACTAAACAAGCAAAATAACATTGAAGTTGCAAGTCCCTGCCTAATGGTTATGGAAGTGAAAATCGGGTGGAGGTGTAAATGAAGTGTTGGGAAATACCAAACATACAAGTAGAATGTGTTTATTCCATTCTATAAGAAGTCTTAGAAAAAGTTTGAGATCATAATATATATGAACTAAGTTAACTATTCCATGTAAAATATGCATATCCTCCAATAAATAAATCAAGGCTGCTAAATGTATATTTGTGCTATGAAGATTTGTATCCTACACCAATATGGAATAGGTAGTGTTAGCCCACTCCAAAGTAACGTACATGTCAAAGACAAAATCAACAAGAGGAAGTTATTTCTCTGACTTTTGAGGCACAATTGCTACACTACCTATCTTTGAATGTCCCTTGTGTAAATATATTACTATATTTAAAACTCCAACATATTATAGGACCAGAAGAATACTTCCCTATTTAATCTAGATCTTCTCTTCCATAGGTAGAGAATATGCCCTATCATCTGTAAATATTTTGAGTGATAGATCTGCAGTTTATAGTTATGTTGACCACTAAAAGAACCCATTTATCTTGAGACAATTTATAATTTTATGAAGATGTTTATCCTTGACTAAAACAATGACTAGCGAGGGAAAAATGGGAGTAGACCTTAAAAACGCTTTGAAGGGCTTGCAAAATTATTATTTATTTCCCATTGATAATACCGCCTCTATTTTTCAATAGTTAAAAAAACTTTTGGGAACATATTCTGCAAGAATATGGCTTGCATTTAGAAAACTGATATTACAAACTTGTACAACTTTGAACCCTTTCATAAATTTAATGACCATTGTCAAGGTGAATTAAAACAAAAAATGACATCATACTATTTACCTAATGCAAAAAACCATCATGCATTTTGTAGGAGATTAAAAAAACTTATCATCTTAGTGAATTAAGTTGTCTAGGTGATTAACTATTTTATTCCCATACACAATCCTTGTCTCCATGGGGTTCTGTATAGCCTTGAAATGCAACAATACTACTCATTTTTGTCTTGATCCTTGTAGGCGCTTCAAATAGTCTAGGAAACAAAACAAAAAAAAACAATAAGTTGAGTTTCTTAGGTGACAAATGATCTAGTTTCCATAGCGATACTCTTTCAGCATTTAACTTTATATAGTGGTAATGAATGCGATAACAAACAACAAATTGAATCTATGACCATATGTGCACCTAAAAGATAGACATGGAGAAGATATATCTCCCAGTTCTCTTACTCTAGTACAATTTGTTCTTGGCTATGAGGATTGTACAACATTTGCATGGATGGTTCCGATTGGTTTGAGCTTGTTTCAACTTTGCCAAGAGCACACACAAGAAGTAGAAAGAGGGAAAAAGGTTGAAAAGGAAAACACATACACACACACAGTCAAAGACAAGTTGAATGGGGTTTGGTTAGTTGGTAAAATAGGGGTGTTGTTATTCCCCAAACAAGGTTAAAATTCCCCTAAACATGTTTGTCTCCAGTGAGTTATTTCACCTGGTCGCTGCAAGTCCTGGACATTTTTTTCTAAATAGATATTCTCAATTGCCTTAGTAGGTTCGTCCCTAGTGGGCCTTCTCAATTGGGTAGATGCAAGTCTTGGGCATTTTTTTATGAATAGATAGTATTAGTCGCCCTAGCAGGATGTCCCATGGGCAGGTTCTAGTTAATTTTATCAGATTATCCTCTGACTTCCAAATCCTATACCATTTTAAAATTTCACCGATTATAGGAAAAACAAAAGAGGAATATTTAGTTAAAATGCATCGATTGAATATTGAGATACAAAATAAAGTAAACCTGTGCTTGGATGGGTGGTGAAGCAAGGGTGTTTTTCTTCCTCAGCCAGAGTCCCATGGGTACATGCAAGTCTTGGGAAAATTTAGCTGAGTAGATGTTCTTGACTGCCCCTAGTGGGTTAGCTCACCTAGGTAGGTGCAAGTATTTGGAAAATTTAGTTGAGTAGATATTCTTAATTGCTCCTAATGGACTATCTCACCTAGTAAGGTGAAAGTCCCTGGGAAATTTTTTTTGAATAGATACTCTTACTTAATCGATCCTTAGTGGGCTTTCTCACCTAGGTGAGTGCGAGTCTTTCTGTAAATTTGACTCAATAGATACTCTTAATTGTCTCTAGTGTACTGTCTCACTTGGGTAAGTGAGATTCTGGGGTAAATTTGGTTGAATAGATACTCTTAATCAACCCCTAGGGGACTGTGGGATGTCTCACCTTGGGAGGTGCTAGAGCTGGGAAAATTTGGCTAAATAGGTACTCTCAATCAAAGTTCTGTCATAAAATATTTGAAAAGGTAAAACGAGCATCAAGTGGTGGTTTTCTACATAAGCTAATAGCCATCCTCTATCTTTTTTAGTAGTTAGAACTGGTATTGTTGGTAATAATAGTCATGGGATTATGGTGCACAATAGTAGGGAGTCAGACTCCATACTTTGCTTCTATTAGCATTTATAATTAGTGTAGTTGTGATGGGTTCATACAATGTTTCCATGTGACTACCAATGAATAATCCCAAAGCACAAGATGCAACAGATGAATGATTAAAATACAAAGGTGAGAAATACCAACGAGTTTAGGGTAAACCATAAGGAGCATAATTGTTATACTTGCAGCTACTCATGGATTCTATGATGGTGTCCTCCACAGTGATTAACTTCCTGAAGCACTTTAAGGAGAAATAATCCTTGTGACTAATGGGAATCACTCTTTTTAGGACATACTTGAGCTAGCAAGTAGGCCAACATCTATACTATTGTTGTATTCAATATTATAGGATTGCACCTGGTCACTTCCTTCTTCACATACCCATTGCTAATAGAAACTTGATTTAAACCAGAAGCACTTCTAACACAAACTTACTTCAAGACAAACATTATTTGTTAATCAACAAATTAACAGAAAAATTCAGCACATCACATAATGGCCACATTATAATGAAAGGGAACAATGATATCTGAACAGATTGAAGGAAACATGGAATACAAAAGTTTCAGTCTCTTCATTTTTTCTACCATGTTTGACAACAGAGATAGGAATGTCTTGCAGGTTTCCAATGTCCAATAAATGCTTAACCTCACCACCTTCATATATTTTCCCGCAAAAGGTAGCATTCCTAAAATAAACACCCTCTTGTTCCACAACCTTACAATCAGGACAATGATCTTATGGGTATACAATATCTTTCTATTTAATATAAGAATCAAGATACTTAATCTATAAATGTGTTCAATAGGTTATAAATGAAATAATTTCAAATCTTAAATTCCTTAAGAGTTTGCATGTGTATGTAAAATTCTTTAGAGCAACTAAATACAAAAGAAATACAGACAAACCTGAAGTGTAAGCTGTGACACAGTCCTAGAACTTTCAACAGCTTCCCTCCAAGTATAGTGTATACTTCTTCTAGGGATATCACAACCTTCTACATAGAAATTCCAGGTATTCTCCTTAATCCATTTGGAATGAAACAAATTGTGGTAACATTAGAGCGAGATAAGATGATATAATATTATTAATGTCAATTAGAATGTATTAATAAATGTACATAAAATCACACACCTTGTCAACCATCTTGTTTTGTTATTGCACAAGGTAACTAAAGTACTTGGGTGGAGAACCTTCCACCTTTACACCAACAAACAATCTTCAAAGCTCTAGCATCCTTTGGAGTAGCCATCACTATGGAGCATTGTTTTTCTGAGGTTTCTTTCCATTACCTCTTCGTTTTGCAGCTGAGATAACAGTATTTGTACCTATATGACTAGCAGAAACTTGAGGGAACCAATCATCTACATGTTTATTCCAACTTGTTGCTAGTGCAATGAGCCAAATGTTCTTCTCAAGCTACAAAACAAAAGTCAAACACCCGACATGTTCATACTCTTCCTTTACATTGACAATTACATGATACACAATTCCGCATTCAAGAAAAATGCTATGAAATAAACATAATATGCAAGAATGTTGACAAAAGAAGCACATGTTTTCCCAAATAAACATACTGTGAGAAAAATTGACTTCTTAAGAAGATATCAGCCCAAGAAATTATTTTATTTCTAGGACACTTTCTGCACTAAGAGTGAAAATTCTTATATGTTCTACAAATGGTGCAAAAAATCATTCTAAGAGGTTCGCTCAACCAATTTTTGCCAAAGTTGTTGGCCATTATACTAGTTTAGTGCTAGTAGGTGTCCAGTTAAAATCCACTTAAGTGAGTTGCACTAGTCTACACCAACAGGTTTACTAGAGATGTCATCTACGAATATGGGGAAGAATCATTTGGGCTTCCCCAAGAGGTGTTCCTTATAAAAGAATTGGTGTATAGAATCATCTTATAGAATGAAAAATTTCTTCAGAAATCTGTGTTAAGGACTGGAAACATCAAGCATGTGTGTTTACTTTTCTTCATTGAAGATTTGATTCAAAGCTTGCTTTGCTCCTCCTTCAATGGTTCTGTTACCTTTGGGAGAGGTAAATACCAATTAATAATTTTATCTTTCTATACCTTATCTACTATGATCATAGTTATAAAAATCGGAATTGGCCGCCTATCTAACCACAATTCCAACCAAAACAGGATCAAACTAAGATCAAACCGGGTTTAATAAACTAGAATTGGAAAAAATACATAAAATAATTAATTTTTAATCAAAAAATATATTTTTAAGATTATAAACCATGATTCCAAACCATTAGAGACAAAATATAGAAATTATTCTCATCTATATACCATGTAAGGGTGCATATATCAAAATGGCACCAAGTGAAATACATATCAATGATATCATCGACAAAATACATAACCAATGAGGCTCTAAATGGCTTCTAGAGTCCCAAAAATGCTACAACGAGGCTTTTAATGGCCTCTAGAGTCCAAAAACAATGCTACAACTCGAGCTACTAGGCCTATAGTGGCCCCAAACTATATAAGAACAAAACAATCAAGATAAGTAGTTGTAGAGTGCTGAAACAAACAATGAAGAAACACTGTCCTTCATTTCATCGAAGGAGATAGAGACCTGTTGGCAAACATTGAGCCTCTTTTGACAACTGATCTACTTCTTGATTCAATTCTCCAAAAACAATAATAAAATAAATGACTTCGAACAGCTGGAATATCTCCTTCAATTGATCATCTGTAGGCCCGATATCAATATCTTGAAGCTGTTTGTTGCTTTGTATCCAATTGATAACCAAATTGGAGTCTTCATAAACTTGTAGGACCTTTACTTCTCTTTCTGTAGCACACTTTACGAGTGATTTCAGAGCTATAAAATATGCTAAATTACATATACCATGCCTTAGAATTCCTTTAGACTTGCTCCAGTGAGAATCAGAAAGGAAAAGCATGCTTCCCACACTACTAATATTGGAGTATTTGTTCCAACTTCCAGGTGCCATCTAAAAAACCTGACAGATTATCTACGGCTAGAATGACAATCTGTTGAGCAAGTTTAACTTCTTTCAAATCATAGAAACCATAACACTTACCCTTGAATAAAATTGATTAGGAAAGATAAACTTCCCTTTAAACAGATTTGAGATTCTAGCCAATCAAATCACCCAGCACAATATGCATGGAAAAGTTCTCAATTTTTTCAAAGCAGGATTCCCAAACCCGTTTCTCGGGCAGATCTCTATTGTATCATTGTTCCACACATTTCTTTGATGAGTAATTGATTCATCTTCCTTCCACAATTCCTGTTCATATGGACAATTGATAAGTAAATAGTACACAGTTTTCTTCAGCAGCTTTGTACAAAACAAATACAGTTGGGCCCCATCTACCTCTCCTTTCAACTGCTGCCCAAGTCAAAACTTTATTCTTTAATGCCAGCCAGAGAAAGATATGGATTTTCTTCAGTGCCTGTTCTTCCATATCTCCTTCCATCACCAGATAGGGCCATAAGGGTTCGTAGGAAGCTACAACTTACAAGTTACACAGATGAGATTCCATTCCATTAAAATATGAACTCAAATAAAATACTCACAAAGGGAAAAATAATACAATACATAACAATTGAGATCAAATTAGATCTATATCACAAGAAGATAAATTTAACTCCATGGTGATCATAAAAATCCCATTCATATTTTCCTCATATGGCCAGTTTTCGTGATCCATCAAATTTAGTAGCTCAAACAAGGTTAATCTTTGATGTGTTACAAATCATAAGCTCTTGTAACTCTTATTGGTCATGCCATAGAATTAAATGGAAATTTAATTTTGCAAATAAGTAATACTTGTAAAGTTTCCTATATTCTAAGGGATATATCCTTTGTACTATATCTACAACATACCTAGAATGCAATTCAGTCTACTTTCCCAATATGAAACAAAGTCAGCCACAAAATCTCCTCAAAAGGAAGGCATAGAAATATGTCGTAAGGTTTTTGGCATACATCAACACTTTGAGAATGGTAGATAGATACGTTAAAGTTTTAAGAGTGCAGGCTTCAACACAATTGGGTAAGTTGTAGGCAAGAGTACAAAATAATGCATCCCTTGGAAGAAAGGACTGATGCCTTGTATAGAAGATTATCCCTAAAAAAATAAACTATTACTAGATCCATGAGAAAACATGCTTTCATCGATAATCTTCTGATGTGGTTTTTCACCAAGGGATGGAAAATGTTGCTAACAATAGGAAAGGTGGTTGAAAATAAAACGTAATGCAAGTTGGATTTGCAGGGAGGCATATGGATCACAAAACCATAAGGTATGTGTCTGTCATTTGTTGATCAGAGTAGCAGCACATCAAGACAAACCACAGATTCAAGAAGGCAAGTAGTGGTGACTAAGGCCAATTCAATTTTTTCTCCTGCTGCACATATGAGCATTCTCATCCTGCAACAGTATAGGTCAAAAATGATCTCCAGCAGATTCCAAAGGTCTCAAGCTCTGAGTCACTAGCCATGGTGCATCAAATTCTAGTAAGCATGAAGTTACATTGAAAGGCATTAATGTCTCTCTCTTGATAAGGGTAGAAATTAGTAGTTGAGGTTGATAATGGAAGCTTTCTAGTTCCACAATTTTATAATACAATATAGAATACACCGAATACATAATACACATACATATATAATGTAATATTTCCCTCCCATTAAATTGCTAGATTGATTCGAGATCAAACCTGAAATCGAAAGTTCTCTATTTTTTCAACCAAAAGTTCTATCTTTTCACCCCGGTAAAGGACCTGTAAAACAAAGAACAATTGTTACCTAAAAGGGTATACAAAAGTAGGAAAACTAGCAATTAAGATTAAGGGAAACAATACATAAAATGGAAACACATTCTGCAACCTGCATTGGACAACGATCCAACAACAGGAAATCTATCCCTGTAGGATCCAAATCCAATACAAGCTAACTAATTTCCTTCCATAAAATGAAAAAAACAAACATATGTAGATGTTGGCACAAATATATAAATGCTTGACAGTAGTATGATACCAAGCTTTTATGTTCTCAAGTAGATTCCAGATAAATGACTGGAATAGTAGGAAAACAACTAACTACTTTATACTAAGGGGTGATTTATTGGTTCTTTGGTGGAGTACCATTTGTTGCAAATCATAGGAACAAAACAATTCTTTGCAATTTCTAAATTATTGGTTGCATGTGGATCTCTGGTCAGATGTTAAAAGTACATTTTCCCTAAGAAATTTGAAGTGCTTGGAGCATCTTTCTCTATTTTTCCTTTTGAAGGAATATTATGGTTGCCTTTGTTTCAAATTTTGCAAGTAAGTTGAACTTTTAAGCACGTTTGGGTATGTGTGAGGTAGAATACAATGATGTGTTCCTTTGAAGAAAGGACCAATGTGCCTTGTGCATAAGACACACTCTAAAAAGATATGCTATGCTGCATAGACCCTTTCATGAGTTTTCACCAATGGATGGAAAAGGGGTTGCTGATAATAAAAATTACAATAAAAAAGGTGGTTGAAAATAAAATAATAATGTATCTTAGATTTGCTAGGATATGTGTTGTGTAGGGATCACAAAACCACGAGATATGTGTCTCTCCTCTATTGGTCAAAGTAATGGCACATTGAGTTGAGAAGCAGGATTTGAGCAGCAGGGGTGGCTGAGGTTGATTCAACATTATACAAGGCTGATCCAACACTAATGTACACCTTTGTTAACTACCACCACTACTTGCCTGCTGCTGAAAACTGGGCAGTATGCCAATATTGTAGTTATATGATCCCAATGCCTACCTGTGCATCCAAAATTACAATATCATCTTATTGCCAGTAATATTTTTCATCCCTTGGTACAAACCCATAGTGGATATTTATTCATAAAAATATTTGTACTTAAGGATCTATACAACATAGTCTATTTTTCCAGTGTCTTTTCAATAAAATAATGGTCCTGTCTTCTAAGGGATACACCCTTTGTACTCTATCTACAAAATACACAGAATGAAATTCAGTCCACTTTTCGAATATGAAACAAATTCAGCCACAAAATCCCCTCAAAAGGAAGACATAGAAAGATGTTGCAAGGTTTGTGGCATACAAAAACACTTTGAGAAAGGTAGATAACTATGTTAAATTTTAAGAGTGCATGCTTTAGCACAATTGGGTAAGTTTTAGGTAAGAGTATAAAATAATGCATCACTTAGAAGAAAGGACTGATGATTTGTATAGAAGATGATCACTGAAAAATAAAATTTACCTAGATCCATAAGTACGAATGCTTTTATCAATAATCTTCCGATGTGGGTTTTCACGAAGGGATGGAAAATGTTGCTAACAATAGGAAAGGTGGTTGACAATAAAAGGTAATGCAAGTTGGATTTGCAGGGAGGAATAGGGATCACAAAACCACAATGTATGCTGCACATCAAGACAATCCATAGATTCAAGAAGGAAAGTAATGGTGACTGAGGCCAATTCATTTATGTTTCCTGCTACAGATATGAGCCCATTTTCATTCTGCAATGGTATATATCAAAAATTCTCTCCAGTAGGTTCCAAAGGTCTCAAGCTCTGAGTCACTAACCATGGTGCATCAAATTCTAGTAAGTATGAAGTTACATTGAAAGGCATTAATGTCTCTCTCTTGATAAGGGCAGAAATCAGTAGTTGAGGTTGACAATGGAACCTTTCTGGTTTTACAATTTTATAGTATAACACAAAATACACAGAATACAGAATAAACACACACACACACAAATATATATATATATACACATACACACACACACACACACATATATATATGTATGTGACCACTGTTACTGCTACATAATCCCTTGGTATTCATTTTGAGATATTATTTCTCAACCTTGTTTGACTATTCTTTGGGCCCTAATGCCACATTCTTGGTGTGCATGTATAGATATATATCTACACACACACACACATATATATATATATCAAAATGAATACCAAGGGATTCTGTAGCAGTAACAGTGGTCACACAAATATATTACAAGCATAAATTAACCCATATAAAATGCTCTTAGAGAGAACCACCCTTGTTTTAGGGCATACATTTTAGGAAGGAGCATAAGGCAAACCCAGTGAAATCCTCCAACAACTCCATCTCACATGCCACAGCCTTCTCCATACATGTATTTCAGACGTACAAGTTTGATACAATGTTAAAATTTCAGTTTCACGACATGGTGGGCAGATCTGCACTTAAAACCCTAAAGCAAGTAAACTGAGACTACTTAGAATACTATATAAACTGGGGAATTATAATCACCATATCTATTAATACGTAATTCTAAAAATCAGAACATCGGGCTATAGAAATTTGAAACAACAGATGTAAATTCTGATTCTGTGTAAAACAGAGTTCTGGAAACTAGGACAGTGAGAGGAATTTGCAGCACACAGTCACATATATGTTAACTGAAAAAGACTTCCACAACAAAAATTTTCACTCCTAAAACATGTCTGTAATGAAGCACCCTATCTTCCTATATAGAACTATAAAGTTAGGGTTACAATGAATGTTGAAAAAACCAACAAACCATCTATCTTAAGGAAAGTGCCCTGACCCTGTTGTGCCTAGGAGAGAGTACCCTCATGCATGGAATACACTACCTAGAATAGCATACCCATGGGATAAGACAAAGTGTAAATAAGCATGCACCTTTTAACCTTGGAAACAATGCCAAGAATAAATCTGGAAGCTCACCTAAAGCATGCACTATGTCTAAGACTCTAAACTTACAACGACACCCTACTCATCTAAATATAGCACATGCATGTGCCTCACACACTGGTTGCCTACTTAATTTTTGTACCTTCCTAGTGGATTCTCTAGTGCACCACCATTCCAAAAATAAACAAGTGTACGAAGAATAATGACTGAGCAACATGTGAAATCTAACAAAACACTCAATAATGGCACATGTAAAATCTAAGTTTTCTATTTCTTACAAGGTTTTTCTAACAAGTTTTTGATGTATGATTCCAAAGCATTATTTATATTAAATGCAGGTGCAAGAGCAAGGTCCTATGTAGAGAAATTGGAGATGGCGAAGTGAGAGCCTATTTATATCTATGAGATTAAGGGCATTTATCAGTTGGTGCAACACTCCTCTAACATCAACCTCCACTTAATAAAAAGCTAGGGTCTTGGAGATCTAATGGAGAGACAGTTGCAGTGATGTCAGTTCATTTGAAAGGGTCATGTCTCTTTTAAACACAAAATTTGGGGTTGTTTATTTCTTCATCGCGGATTAGCTTCCAAGACTAGGTTGCACAAAGTTGGCACTATTAGTTCAGCTTGTGTGATGTGTGGTAAAGAGAAGACACTGCAATAAGTTTTTGGGAAACGTCAATATACCAGAGTTTTGTGGTCATAGTTTTAGGCTGAATTTCAATCTCTATTTGTAGTTCCACTCCCCTAGAATGGCAAGCCCCCCTAAGGGACCCTTGGAGTTCATGGATAGTTGCAAATTACTTTGGTTTTCAATTTTTTGGGTTGCAATTTATTTTTCAGAAACAACATTGTACAATTTAAAGTTACTTTTGATCAGACTCCTTGTCCCTTTCTCTACTCCTTGTCCCTTTCTCTTGGGGATTTCCAGACTCCACACAAAGGAAAGCATTTAGCACTGGCCTTCTACTTGGGCTAATCAGCCACCTTTAGGATTTCGGTGATCAATTTCTATGTGAGTCTTCTTGAAGCTTCCATTCGCATCCTATCAGTCATGTCCATCTTCCTGTAAAGTATCTTCATTCTCAACCATTTTATCTTCCTTTTCAAACTGTACACCAGATTCTCCAAAGGGTTCCCCATGAATTCAAAACCATATAAACAAAATACAGTTATTGCATGCAAGGCTTCGGCCTTCACAAATTCTCATTTCTGGTTAGTTTTGTTATATCACGTTCAACCTTCTTTGTTTTCTTATAGGAATCTTTACATGCATAGTTCAAAGCTCCTTTGAAACCTGCAGTGTCAAACATAAAACACAAAAAACACAAACATGCTCATGAATTTAATCATTTCACTGAAAGTACGCAGTTATCGTCACATCCAGTGGAACCTTATGTAGTTCAATGAAAGCAGAAGGTTAGTAAGGTCAGGGGTAGGAAGTAAATTTTCGATCATCAGAGGTTAAGGAGATGTTATGTGGGAATGGATAATGCAGATTTCACGGACAAGCGGTCTTTATTTCTTTGTTCTTTTTCCCCGGAGGGAATCAAACTCTCCTTCTAGTGTATGTGCTGCTTTCTTAGATGTATTTACTCCCGCAGGTGAAACTGTCTAAAGTAAAGTAAGGCAAGGTAGGGGGTTCATAAACTAGTGTCGTACCTACACTACAAAGGATTCTTGGCTTAAGAAGGGCACAGATTGAGAAAGATAGATAGAAATATAGGTAGGAAATCAGAAGAATGAGGAGAGCCAAGGTCTTTAGTCGAGCTCGATTGTGCCCCAGCCAACTAGGGTAAGGTGGGAACTGATTTGAATGTAGAATTTTTGCAGGCGCGGAACCATAATTTATTTTCACTAACTTATCATAATAAGATGCAACTGAACTAGTCATTCCTATAAGTTAGATAGGGTTATCATATTAATCTTTGCAACTAATTATATCCAAAAATCTTATTATGATATCTTCGAATATAAGCATATAGTTAATAGCTAAACAAGATTAGATTAAGTAAAATATTTGAAGCTTGCAAAGGATGGTAACTGGAAAAAGTCATGCCTGATCAACCCTCTCATTTGAAATTGAAAACATTTCTTTTCAAGTCCTGTGATTTATTGCATGAAACCTCTGAATGAGAAGGGCCTGGAGGGGGTGAGGGGGTGAGGTACGAACCCACTTGACTGTATGGGGTGATATTGCTTGTGCCTATTCCTCTTATGCTAGTGGCTTTGCCTCCTCCTATTATGTGAGTGGATCCCGGTGGCAGCTGAGATGATGGCAGTTGACACAGTGAAAGTGACACTAGCAAGAGTAACCTGGTTGTCATGGAGGTTAGAGATGAAAAGTCTCGTAAACATGGCATGGTGTTGTACCTTATGAATTTTCTCACGGAACTCAAAACATCCAACATGTTTGAAACATGTCACAGCCATAGGAGATGCCAATAGTTCCCCAGTATTTGTTGACTCTAATATGAGTATTCTCCCCCATTTATGTGGCCTCCTCCCCTTTGTTTCTTCTCCCTCACTGTATGATTTGTTTCCTTCTTTTGTCATTATGTCTTAATGTCAAAACCCTAGGGAGCTGTGATGAGGTGGAATGTGATTTTTTAGGACTAGGGAATGGGATAGAGTAATTGAGGGAGATGGGGTTATGGATTTATGATTTAGGGAATGTAGCAGGGAGTAGGGATATATAGTAGTTTAGAATAGGGAATTTATCACAAGTGTAGGGAATTAGGAGCCTAGGAAAATAGTGTACCTAGGGCTTAGGGTTTTAAGTAAATGAAAGCTTAGGGAAAGAGTATGTTAATGTATGGATTTGGGAAAGGGTATACTGAAATGTGGGAAGGTTTATGAAGGTTTAGGGAGTGAATTTGAATTTGAATTAGGTTTTTTAGGAATACTAGGGTTTTGAATTTGAATAAAGACACCAAAATTCTCTTAACAAACTTCACACATCCAAAATAATTTGATGAGAGGAGGAATGAAGCAATTGTAACTTGCTTGTTTGGAGGTGTGAAGAACCACTCTCGAGAGATTGAAGGTGAGTTTGTGAAGTTTAGAGGCCTTTTAAGAGTTGCTGAGGAAGATTGACATGCGCGCAGCGCCACAAGTAGGCGTCCAGCGCCTTTGGCAGGTGCACAACGCACAATTCAGGTGCGAAGCACAACACACATGCACACAATGCCAGAAGAAAACACGCCCTCCCTTTGGAAAACGTGCAGTGCCTCCACTGTTTTGCTGATTTCGCCTTCAAAAATTGAAAAACCTGCTTTGCTGAGTTTGCTCGATGGTAGTAAGAGACAAATGAGGTCTCTCTTTATGTCATGGGGGCTTTTATACTTGTGTGAAATTGATCTTTTCATTCAAAACCCACTTTCTAATGTTTCATTTTCACCCTTTGAAAAATTTGGAAAATACCCTTTACACTTTGACTTTGTCTTTTGCAGGTTGATGATGTTGGAGTTTGACACTCTTCTCATTGCTTTGTTTGATGTTCAGTTTGGCATTTGGAGTTGAATTGGCAACTTGGGAATAATACATATTACATATAATGAACATAAAATTACATTAAAATAAAAATAAATTACATCTCTGTTTTTGAATAAAAATTACATTGCAGAATAAAATCATAACTTAAAAGCATAATTAGAACTTTGGAAATATTCCTTGGAGATCATATTTACATGTTGACAAATATTTTTCAGATGATAAAGGAATATTATTTGGATCACTCTCATTATTTTTGCTGACCTTATGCAAATGAAATGGTGTTTTATTGAACCTTGGAAAATGAAACCTAGTGACCTAATGGGACCTTGGATGACTAGACTCCATGGTGACTTTGACTGATATAATGACACGATGAAATGGACTTTCATGGTTGAAATATGCTCAACAAGACATGAAGGTGGGCCAACAAGTATAAATTTTGAGAAGGAGTGATATTTTATGACTAGTGCTACCATCAGTGAGTAAATTTTTTACATGACCTAATGGAATGATTAAAATTTTTTGAGCGGGACTCCTAAAATGATATGAAAAGAGTATTTTTGATCACTAAAGGCAGTATGAAAATACTAACACTAACAGGTCGAAGAACATTGACATCAGGTGTCATTTCATCAGAGACTGTGTCCAATGGGGAATTGTACAATTGCAGTACTCTCCGATAGGAGAACATGTGGCAGACATCCTCACTAAACCTTTGAGAAATACAAAGTTTGTCTACTTCAAAGAGAAGATGGGGATGATCAAGAATCCATTTCAGTAGCAGAAATGGACAAATGTCGGATTGAGAGGGAGTTGCAGTACAGATGAGGCAATGACAATGGAAATTTCATGGGAAGCAATACAGAAGGCAACAATGTAGCAGATGAGGGGCAGCAGCAGCCAAGCATCAACAACGTAGAGGATTCTTCAGGGTCAAAGCAGTATGCAGCAGGAAAATTTCTAGAACACTTTCCTCACTAAGAGGGAGTGTTTATTTTTGTAGCATCAGAAAGTGATCTAAGTCTCAAATTTTTTGAGGAGGCTTACACACCAATATTCCAAAGAACCTAGAAACTGTTTTTGCAACTTCCACTCGGTTCATGTTTTATTAAAATAATTAATTATTTTAATGGAGAACCTAAGTCTAAACTTAAGGCAATTAAATAATTAATGGGTATTAATAAAACAAAGCGTAAATATTCTAGAGAACGAAGATCAAGTCAAGTTTTAATCTTAGCTATTGATTAGACTTTTAATCTGGGCCATTGATTCATCAATGAGAAGATTATAAGAAGGCTTGAGGGTCATTTGGAAAGCAAGCCTGGCATACACTCAATAAACCCGAAGGAAGTTGATTATGAAGGAATAGAATCTAATTTGAGAGGGAGAGTTGCAGGGTAGAGGAAGCAGAGGGCATCAGCAGTGTTAATGCTTGAGGGAAGAAGGACACAGAAGGTCGGGGAGGGCAGCACAAAGAAGCAATGTAGAGAGCTCACGCAGGGTGACGCAGTCTCACGTAGGTTCTGCGCAGAGAGACATGTAGAGGTGACGCAGATTGCGGCAACGAGTTTCCAGAGTGTCGGAAATTCTCCAAAGTGTTAATGAGAATTTATCTCAGGTTTTTTCTCATGAAGTTTCTATGTTAGTCTGCTAGTCTTTCGTTGTAAATAATTTACTGCTGAAGATTAATATATAAAACCTCATTTGCTACATCGGTTTTCGCACATTGGGTTTTTCCAAGGACAATTGTCCAAAAATAACTGTGTCATTGTGATTCGTTCTTATGCTTGCATTTTACTGTTCTTTTCTCTATATGTACTTGAGTGATAACTACAGTAGTGTTTGTTGTAAGGGTTTTGTAAATAACTTATTGTGGAAATAAGTAGGAGAAATAAATCTATAACTGTAGTAGAAATTCATAATTGAATTTTTCACAGTGGGACAGGTTAAGGGAATGGGCTTTGGGAGAGCATACTACGTAGTTCTGGGAGACAAGTAAGGTTGGGCTACTGCGCAGTTCAAGGGCTCAGGGAATGAGTTTGAGGCTTGTGGTCATGAAGTGCATAGTTTAAGTCAAGCCGGGAGACATGATTTCACAATCATGGAGGTGAAGCTCGAGGCTTGTGCACATAAACTGTGCAATGCAGCAGTCATGAGAGGCAGGAACTGCGCATTGCGCAGTGCCAAGCAGCAAGGTCGCAGTTAGAGGACTCAGACTACACAGTGCACAACTCATGGGAGGCTGGGTAAAGGTAGGTTGCTTGGTCGAGAAGTTTATTTATTTATTTATTATTATTTTTTTAATTTTAATTTTTTAATTTGTATTTATTTTTAATTTTTAATTGTTTAGTTTTATTTATTTATTATTATTTTTTATTTATTATATATATATATATATATTATTGTTTTATTGTTTTATTTTTATTTTTATTTTTTTCCGAAAAATGGCTAAGCATGGGATCAATGAGATTAGTGTGAATGGTGATAAACTTTGATTGTGATCACACACTCAGATTAATTTTATGACTCAACAACTTAGACCATCCATAACACATGAACAAATAATTTCCCTCCATGTGACATCTTTACGAATAGTTACGACAAGTGTGACACTAAAGATACACTTTGCGACGACCGTGACGACACTTGTGCGACAACGCTCAAAACTTTGGAAATGAGTGCGACATATACTTACAAGGTAAGATCAACTCATTTGCACAAATATGACCTCTTGGAACCACTGGAACAAGCTTATACACATGATGCGACATCCAACATGCCGAAAGACGACACTTTACCCAAATTCCAAAAGGGAACACAACACTCTAAGAAAACGAATGAAATGAGTTTCGAAGTTTGAGACAACGATGAACAAGGTCAAGGAAGGCTCTGAAATTGGGTATAGGACAAAATTTTGGAGGGGGTTGTACCAACTACAACACACTACACATACAATATGTACATAGCACCATATGTACACAACACCACATATCTAACATGCACACAACACCGTATGTACACAGCGTTGGATATCCAACATGCACATAGTATGATGTGTACACAACACTGTATATCCAACATGTACATAGCACCATCTATACCTGACACTTCATATGCAATAGGCACACAACACCATATATACAATAGGCACACAACACCATAGGTACAATCAATGAATATACAATATGCACAACACACAACAGTATCACTGCACATCCAAAACTACATTGTCTCTACCAAGCAACCTTGCTTCTAGGGTCCTTTCACTATTCATGCATTTTATAGCATGCCACAAATCACACTGCTTTCATTCTGCTGATGTATCCCTCAACATAGCCTGTCCATAACATAAACATAGACATAGTATAATCACATAACAACAATTCATATCCACATGATACTGGCCTCATAGATCTGTCAAGTTACTCTTCCCACTTGATTCCTCATGAACCAAGAATCTCTTCATGCCATTCACCTACATAAGCAATCATTCCTCCGAAAGAATTATTCTTGACAACCTTGTCAGACAAAGACATAAATACATAGATACATATATACATATAAACATCAACATAGAAAACAATCATGATCCTGTCAGAAAATGACATACATACATACATACATGCACATATATAAACATTAGCATAAACATGATCACAACATAATTACCAAATATCATAAGGTCAAGGTTAAGAGAACTCCCTTTATCCATGCACAACATGCACAACATTGAGAACAACAATTCCCAACATAGCTAAGGCATATGACGACTCAACTCTATTTACCTTACCTTTCCCGATTACCTTTCTCATGACTATACTGCCACCGTCCATTTACCACAATGGACCCAACCAATCCAGCCGATTTTCATATTCTTACCTTCAACTATCCTTATACACACACCAGGCTTCATCTGAGTCTTACATTACCTATCAGGTTCCATTCAACACTTCCTGAGCTTCGTTAACTTCCATCTTTCCCAAACCAATTCCCAAGACTCAAAACATAAAAGGCAAGGACAAGAAACAAACAAGAAGAAAACCATGAAAACCAATAGCAATATGACACCAAAAACAAAGTGGCAAGACCTTGAACCAAACATAAACAAAACCGCAATCAAGCGCAAAAAATCACAATATACCAAAAGCACAAGACTAGCAACAACACCATGAATCAATCCCCATGGGTTCCCATTGCTTCCAAAGGAAAGCTCAACCCGAGCCTTCTTCAAGATCTCATGGAAGCCTCTTTTTCTATACAATTCCCGTATCATACTGCCATAAACACATAACTATCAGTGTATAAATAAATATACAATATACCAATATCTTACCTTGTTGTGTCAAGCATGTTTCCTTGTAACTAAACACATCCATGCCATCTCTCAAGGGACTCCAATTCCCTTGACAGATCTAGCCATAGCTCGAAACCACTGTTATACCTGTAAAATACATGTTTAGGAATATAACATCTATCCACATAATGTCAAACAAAATCAAGGTTAAGAAGGCTTCATGCATGCAAATCACTCATTCGTCTGGAATTGCGGTTTCCAAACATAGCCAAAAGAATTTTCACCCAATTCCTTTCTTTTACCTTTTCCTTGTTGCAGTTGACTCTTACTATGCACTATCACATCACCCAACTATTAGCTATACAAACAAATCAATTATTACCTTTACATGCTAATACCAATCATGTTTTCCCTGCAACTTCTCACACATGCAAGTCACATGTTCCAAAGATCAAAACATCAGATCTATTAATATGAAGTCAACCTTTACCAAGGCTAACAAACATATCATAATCAATAATTAACTCACATTTTTCAATAATAATACATAATGCTACAACTATCACCTGCTTACACTCAAGTACATATCAACTGTCTCAACACATATGTGTTAGTACAACCATCTTAAAACAAGATCATCTCTTCATGCAATCTTACAGACACATACTCATATCATGCAATTAATCAAACATTCAAACGAACTGTAAACGTACCATGTTATATGAATCAACTAGATGACATAATCAAACACGCAAACACCAAGTAGACGACATAATCAAACTCATACCTTGAGGTATCTCAGGGGAGGCTATCTTGTCTTCACAATAAATCTAGTTTAGCATGATATAACTTCACAACATCAACTCAAACATAAATAAGGTCACGATATCCATAACTAGCTAACATGTTCACATCATAAGCTCGTAAACAATTGTCATTCATGCGTAACAATCACATATGCATAGTTAGTCTAGATTTTAATGATACATATAACATCAAGATCTTAAATGCAATAAATCTAATCATCAAATTAGCTAGCATATAACAACAACAAGTTAATCATATAACATAATCATCAACAACATATAACATAGTAATCACATTAATACCATGCATGACTAACCAATGTATGTACATATGAATACACTGATCAATCATAATTTATCATACATATAACCACAATAACAATAGAATGACAAGCATATAAGTAGCCCTAATGCTTATAACAACCATTAACCACATACCAGCCTACCAAACATACAAACCTATATGACGATATGATCTCACCCCAAAGTTTAGTGCTGCAAGTTCACTTTGATGATCTGCATCTCCTGCTCTATCTCAGCCAACACCATCAACATCATAACATACCAACAACATCATGATGACCTAAAATTCCTACAATGACCTCATGCATAGAAACCATGCCCATAATAATACAGGCATAACAACATATAGACACTGACATGCATAACAAATGCATATACAACTGGCATGCATTCATGACCAATGCATCCCAACAACAACATCATCAACTCCTACACGACAATACAACTGTAACAATGACTACCACCATGCACACATAACATGCACATATACGTCCTTCATGCACACATGACAAACATATTCTGACCATCTAGTCCAAGTATTGAACCATGCTCTGATACCACTCTATAACACCCTCCTCCCACATTTACCCAAGTTACCGGCATACCATGGTAAACATGTGACAAAGAGTTACTATGATATGATTCAACTCCGTAAGTGTAGTTAAGGAAGTGGAATTGGCTAACCAATACTTTACATACCTCTCTCAGGTGCTACAGGACCCCAAGGAGCTAATCCACCACTCCATGTGCCCATCCCCTAAGTTAGCCTAGACTTTAAATTAATTTTACCCCTAGTCGCTCCCATAACAAGGCATGCATGCAATTGAAACCATATTGTCACTCCCACAATTCCTGAAAGGGAGAGACTACAATTTTTTTCATCCAGTTTTGTGCCAGAGACTACAAGATTTAAGCCACTTTTCAGGGCTAGTCTCCAAACCACTGCCTGGAACTTGATGAGACTTTCCGAGACAATAAATGACACAAAGACAAAGCCTCTAACACAAAACTTGATCAAGGACTTGACCTAACCATGCCCAACCATGACAAAAATTTCATCAAAATGTCACAATATGCATTCTACAGGTTAAAACAACAAATATGAGCATAGAGGTCTCATACTTATCTGAGAATCGCTAAGAAGCATTGATGCCTTATCACATTAGCTGCATTATCATCTATTAGGTCATATATTCATTGTTCATTCATTTATAAATCAAACCATGATGAGAGACATACATTATCACTGTCATAAAACATGCTCATAACTAGATTATAACCAACATAGATAACAAGGATTTAATAGCCATAAAATCCACATATAAGCTAATACATTTACACACAAAATTCCAAGGAGAAGAAGATTTTATTAATGAATGCATAAGCCAACCATGTTTGGGACTTCCACGTTCCACCCGACCATAGATTAGCTAAACCAAATCTCTCTTTAGCCAATCACCCCCATGCCATATTCTAAGCATGAATGTGGGACTCAAAACCAACAAAATCAACCAAGGCTTCTCAAGGCTAAATCACCTCACCCTCATAAATAGAACCAAGCTTTACCACAATCCTCACTGGATCACTTGGCCATAAACAAACATGGATTCCACCAGATTTCTCCACCTACACAATGATGCATTTTCTTGTCTCCTAGTCTCTAGGCTTTACCACAATCCACAGTCTAATCCAGGGATCACTAGGCCATAATTGAGACACCACCCTCCAATCTTTACCGTATATACCGCCATTCACCAGTCGAGGATTCCTAGGCCCACCAAGGCACACAATACCTGGCTTTACTGCAATCCACAATCTAGTTCAGGGGTTACTAGGCCAGTGGATTTACCACAATCCACAGTCTGGTTCAGGGATCACTAGGCCATGTGTTCTTTCATTCAGAGATCCACCTCACTCAGTTTCGAATCCATCCGAAAATCTAGCTCAACCAAAACATGAGAACCCCATCACACCACAACTATCCGGAAATGGCAAGGTAAGGCTGAAGATCACTATCACACCTGGCAAAACCCATGCCAATGACAACAAGAGAACCATGAACACACATGCATAACCATGCATGCAAAATATAGCAAAGAAATCACACATGCAAATCGATACCTACAAGTAACCCTGTTGTAGCCGCTTGATCTTGCTCTTCCGACTTGCTTGATCTTTGCTTACTCTTTGCCTTATTTAATTTCTTGATCCAATGTTGAAGTGCTCTAAGAAAACTCTAAGTGTCCAAGAGTGTGTGTGAGAGAGAATAGAGAGAGAGCTCTAAAACTAAACTGACCAAAAGCTACCAACTGATCCTAAGAAACCTTTTTATCAATGAGGCCTCTATTTTCTTCATTTTCCATTATTTTCCTTCATTTTCCCCCTCACATGCAACCTGTGACCTTTCACCTTCCTTTTCTCCAATTTTTCATTATTTTCATAAATAAAATTTCAATAATGCCTCTTTTCCTTTCCAAATGCCTTTGCTAATTTCCTTAGCCATAATAAACCGAAATGACACCCACTAGGATGTTTTTGCCTAACATTCAACTTGGAATACATGTCCCATGACCTTGGTATTATATTATTTTTTACATGGATTTTTTACCAGGGTTGTTACAAGCCTTGCAAACTTCTTATCCATTCTTAGCTGGAACCATTCACGATGTTTCTCCAACATGGAACCTGGCTTCTTTCTCTGTCTCCACCAAATCCAATCTTTTGTTTAATAATTTGACTATGCCCATTAAAATATTGAACAAATTCTCAACTGACTACTTCCAATGCTCCAAGTCAATCTCAACAATATGTTCCCTAGAGGTAGCCACTTCCAATATTTCCATGCTTATCTTGCGAAACCACATGATAGAAGAAGATAACAAAACATTCCCAGGAAGACCTTGAATATATAACAAGATTTCATTAAGTTGAAGAATACGACGCTCGAGGAAAGGCATACATTCTAGATCTACTCAAGATCCTGCAAATAAAATAAAATCTTCCATGAAATTAATGTCTGAACTGAGAGTGCAATGTAAGGAATTTAGACTAGGGTAGTGGAGGATTGAGGCCAGACTGACAACGAGGATTTCCATTTCAAATCCCATTTAAAACCAAACAAAATACCCTGCCATTTATCTGGTCGACATAGACTTGATTTCAATGGACGAGACATGTTGTACTCTCCACCTCCACGTGTTGTAGCCCAATAACTACCAACACCATGTGTGAGGAACAAGGAGACAATTATATCATTAATGTCTAGACTTTCAAGTTCATTACATCTCCCACGGATCAAGGAGTGGCCAAGTTAACCCACTAATTCAAAAAAAAAAAAAAATATGTGACTCATCGGAGAGGAGAGAAAATCCTCTTATCTTGATTTAGTTCTATTATTCATTTCCTTAGCATTGCCCCTTGATTGGCAATATTGTCCACTTCCATGTTTAGATGTCTGAATATGTGGAAAAGAATAATCTCCTCAAATTTATTTAGTTGCAAGGCTACCCTATTCACAATTACGGAATTGGGGGGGCTTCTGTCATCCTTAGATTTGAAGATTTGCCTTATGACAATCATCGAATCCCTTAAAATCGCCATTCTCCTTATGCCTTTGGTGATGGTGAGCTCCACTCCTTTCCAGAGAGCCAAAAATTCAACTTGGTTATTAGTTGAAGTATCTAGTCTCCAATCATATCTAATATCTAATTGTTCCTCAGGGCAAAGGATCACCATTCCCACTCCTACCACCCCCATTTTTAAAATATTTTTGTTCAAAAATTTATTTATAACGATTATTAAAATTGTAATCTAATTGTTGTAGGTTTTGAAAGTTTTCCATATATATTTTATGATTAAATTTGATTGAAATTCAATAATAATTGATTAGAAATATAATTTTGATTTATAAAATGTATACAAATAAATGTTTAAATTTTAAATAATAAAAAATAACAAATACACCCAAAAATGATTTTACCAAATTCCAAAAACACTAAAAATAAAAATAAATGAATGAATGTTTGAATGAAATTTTAACGTCCACGAGACTAAAAATAGTCTATGGGACCACCAGTTTCCTTGTTTTTTGCCTTCTGTAATTCAATCCCTTTCTTATTCAAATTGTTGATGAGCTCACCCAACTTCTTAGCAGTTCCATCACTGAAAAGACAATGCCACGGAATTGATGTTAACATACCACGATAACTGTCCCTGCTGTCTCTGAAAGCGTCACATTCCAAAATGAAATGTTTTTCTGATTCCACTGCCCCAAAGGTGCAAAAAGTACATACCCTTTCTTCCCAAGCTTCTTTAGGTCTCTTCCACCGTACCGTTTCACACTAAAGTTGATGTGAGTTAATTCTTAATTGAGCAATAAGAACCTTTGCTCTCCACGGAATGCTAGCTCCAATGTATTCTTTTTGTTGGAGATCACAAGTGGGGTTGAATTCCTGAACATAATACTTCTTCTTTCTACCCAACTCTTTTCCCCATATACCTTTACAGAACTTCTCCAGCACAAAATTCTTTAACTCCTTGCTATTTGTGGGACATGCATTTAGGGAAATATTCTATTTTTGCATCCATTTGTTGTTTTGTCTCATCCATGATTTCTTTCTTTCACTCATACCTTCATTGAAGATAACTTTCGGCCATCTATCTCCTCCCATTTTCTCAATTCTTTTTAGATACCTTATAAGACGCACCATGGCAATTGCTTCAATGGGAGTTGCCTCTGTTTCACTCAACATTATTTCATAGGGAACTGAACCTTTTATTTTGAACTTGCTCATGATCAAATGTTTTTGAATTTTTTCGATTTGTTTCCATTTTGAAATAGGGATGCTGCTAGCCCATAATTCACACCCATATAATATCACTGGACAAACTAGGAGTCCAAAAAGTACTTTGATCGTGTTACAATCCCATAACTTTGCCTCTCTACATCTATTTTGAAGTGCATATAATTCTTTCCACCCTCCCAAAATTCTTTTCTTTCTGCAATCCTCCGAATTAAACTTGTTGTTGAAATCAATCCCAAGGTACTTGTATTCATTTACTTCTTCAAGAACATTGCCTTCAAAGAAGAACGTACACTGGCTTTGCTTCCTTTTATTAGAGAAAATAATTATTTTGGTCTTACTGGTATTGACTTGCATCCCCACCGCTTTACAAAAATGCTCAAGGGCATATAGGTGCATCTGCAATCCATGGGCCGATTTAGAAACCAGCACAAGATCATCGACATATAGAAGAAGCTTTATCACAAACTCCCCGAGTCGAACACCATCCCCACCTTGCAAATTTAGCCACTCTTCCAGTTTGTCAATATATAAACCAAAAAGGGTAGGGGATAAAGGGCAACCTTGCTCGACTCCAATGTCACTTCTAAAACTTTCTGAAATGCCTGTTGACTTTCTAATTTGACTTTCACCTCTTCATAAAGCCTATGGACGATAGCTCTATATTGTAAGGGAATTTCAAGCTCTTCCATTCTACATCAAAACTTATCTCTAGGGACCGTGTCAAATGCCTTTTTGAAGTCAACAAAGCAACAAAATACTTCTTCTTTGCTCCCCCAAACCTTTTCACCAATGTGTCTCAGTGTGATCCCATGATCTACTATAGAATACGTCAGCCTAAAACCTGCTTGCCCTTTTGCCCTCTTTTCTTTTACTTCTGCCCACTTACTGATTCTATTTTCTACCATGCCACTGAAAAGCTTTGCAAACAAAGGATTGCTCATAATGGTCCTATAGTTGGAAGGATTATTGATGTCTCCGCTTTTAAAAAGGGGAATTGCTAGACTAGTTGTCCAATCCCTTGGGAATCCTTGCTAAATGACATTGTTGAATATTTCCATGATGTGGGGTGCCAAAATGTTCATTCCCCACTTTAGGTATTCTGCTTGAAGTTCAACCAAGTCCTTTGCCTTCCCTGCTTTCAACTTTTTAATTCTTGCCTCCACCTCCTATACTCTGAAAAGCTTTGTAGATGTGTTGATCGTAGGAGGAGCCTCAACCTCTAATTCTTTTTCATAGAGTTGCCTTGCATAGTCAAACCACTGATTGGCTGTAATATCATTTTCAAATTGCTTCTTCCTTGGTTGAAGTGCCTGCCAGAAACGTTTTGGGTTATTCTTGCCTAGATATATCAGCTCTTCCTGCCTTGTTTGCATGAACTCATATTTTTTCTTTTTTAAAATCTGCTTATATAACTTTACATTCATCTTCCCCTCTCCATTTTTCAAGGTTCTCCTTGCCATTTTGCATTCCTCATCGTACCACGCATTCACGGGACAACAATTTGATTCTGATTTCCTATTTTTTTCTCTTTTGCACTTCTCAAGTGCACCCTGGATTATATTTGTTAACTCATGGCTGTTGAGGCTTTGGGGATCAATTTTCTCCTTCTGAAATGATCTTCTCAACATTGTTTTGAAGATAGTGCAATTTTCTTGTGTTAGAATAATTTTGCCCCTTGATGCCGATTGTTGAGAACATTTGGTTTTCCTCCTATTCTGCCTTTCTTCTAACCAAGATAACTTTATATAAATTGGGTTATAATATGATTTTAAGTCTCAAATATGCTCTCTAATATTAACTTCAGCTATTCTTTCTACTAGGCTTTGTGAACCAATAACATAGTCAACTACACTTGCCCATTTGTATGTGTTGCAAGTGAAGTTCCGAGACTTCTTCCATCTCTCTAGACCATTGTAGATAATTAAGTTGAAAGCACCACACAACGTAAGCAACTCCTCTCCAAAAGGATTACTAACTTTGTCATCTTCTGAACATCTCACCCATCGAGAATTCTCTTCTTCACTGAGCCAGATAGGATTGTGATCCTCTTTGCAACAAAGAATACTAGCTTCTTGATTTGTTGTTCTAGCATTGAAATCTCCCACTAAAATAACTTCTCCCTGTTGAGAATATGCGACAATATCTTGCTTTAAAGCTGCATACAAATCTTTGCTGTCCAATCCCTTATTTTTGTAAGTTTTTGATACTTGAGGCACAAAATAACATGTTGCAATTCTTATGTCGTTCTCGTTCTCTGTTATGTTGAACCATAAATATTGCTTATTTGTATCTTCTTTCACTGACTGAATGTTGCGACCTTCTTTTTCTTTCACTAAAACCAGTATTCCTTCGTATCCTTTTCCATTTTCTGCTGCCTCATTCCAAACTGCTAACTTCAAATAACCGCCAAACATAGGAGTTTTGCAACCATCATGTTCATGAGTTTCTGTGAGACAAATTATGTCTCTACCTTCTGTAATAGGCCCTATCCCAGGTCCCCTCCTCCAAGGGTAACCTCTGCAGTTCCAACAAGCTAGACTTAGGTAGACCTGGGTAGGATTTGGTTGCTACGCGGTTTGGCACACAAGACTCGAATTTGAGTCTTCACCCCTTTTCATCCATGTTGATCCTGCTGTTTTCCTTCCTATTATAGAATTACCTGTTTTTTCTTCATTGTCAACTTGCTGCCCTGTTTTTCCATGAGGCCCAAACATTGCAATAACTGCTTTACCATTGTACAACCATGCTCTTTTCCCTTCGTTTCTTGCTGCTCTAACTTTCTCCAATTCTTCTCTTCTCTCTTCTTGTTGCTTGCTAGTTAAATCTTCATCTAGGAAGAAGTGTGAGCCTTTCAAGAGTTTCTTTTTTCTTAAGAGATGATGTTTCTCTTGCACACTTGCCATAATGAATTTTATAGGTCGAGGTCTTTCCTCACATATCTTTCCCACCCGCCTTGCTTGACAAATTTTCCCTCTCCACTGTAATTTCTCTCTCAAAAAGTCCCTTGTCAAATTGAAAGTGCTTTCATTCTTTCCATAGTCTCTTGTTCCCTTGATAATACGATTTGTTTCTCTCTTTTCTTTCTTTATGTTCTCTTTCCTATGCTCTACAAGAACTTACATCTTCTTTTTCCTCGATCTTGTGACCATTAGTATCCTCAACCCTAGTTTTGATTTCTTTTGGAATGTATGTCTTCTTGTTCTCTTTTGCCTTCTTTTCGGAAATGACTATTTGCTAGCCCATTTGTGTATCTACCTAAGTTGTTTTAGAGATTATCACATCTTTGTTTCTTGCCATTGCGTCATTCCTGCTTTGCCAGGCTGCTTTCATGTTTTCCCATTCTCGTTTTCCTGCCTCTACAACATCTTGTAACATTGTTACCTGCTCTTTCAAAATTCTGTTACATTCCATTAAACATTAATTTGCAAGTGTGATCTCTGAATGCTTGCAATCTCTTTCTTGTTCATTGGCTTTTAAAATTTCCAACCTTGCCCTAGCTTTCATCAGTTCTTGGACATAGAGATCTGATGACCAATTAAGAGGTCTAATTGTGAGACTGTACATGATTGACTCTTTTTTTTTTGCTGGATTTGTTTTCTTTTTTTTGTTTCCATTTAAAGTGAGCAAGTCTGCGTTTTAAAATACTTTCATTTAGGGTCTCTCCCTCCACCAAAAGAGTAAAAGAAGAAAAGAAAAAAAAGAGAAAGAAAAGAAAAGAAAGAAGAAACTAGAAAACACGAACGGCTATATATCCGATAATTTCAGCGTATTTAAAAAGAACATCCGATAATTTCAACATATTTATATTTCCAAAAAAACAAGGTCATCCTTTCCTGAGAATGGCCAAATCCTTAGCCCATTCTCAAATTGTTACGATTTTGGAGATTTTACAATTATTCCACCTATTGTTATCATCCGAGGGAATGCTGTCAATGGAAGGCCAAGTAACCTTTGAAGGGCATTATAAAAAAAATCCCAAAACTTAACATTGCTGTAGCTGAGGCAGAAATTCTTAGATATTTCAAGGCGTAAGCAGGGAAGGAATGGCCAGAGTATATTGTGTGGCGTGGGGAAGAGTATTCATCCCATATCAGCAAACCCATTTCGGCACCAGAAGGGCAGCAAGTCCCGATACAAAGATATTGCCATGCAGGGGATTGAACCACGGATCCATGGCTGAACGCCACCCTTGGAATCGGCGAAACCTTCAGGTGGTTGCAGCCACAAAGGGCTCTGCCAAATCCGAGCCAAGTGACCCAAAAATCCCATCCTGGGCTAGGCCTGATTCTGATGAGCCTCCGCCATGGGCTAGGAAAGAAGGGAAAGGGCAGACCGCAGATCCAGCTGAACAGGCCTTCCAGATTCCATTTTTTGTGTACTTACTATCTTCTGCAATCGTTGCCATAGCTGCGGTAATCCTTTTCCTTCTTGCACCTTTATTTTTGGCGGGAATTGAACTCGTGGCCTCTTCTGTAGTATTGCTTGTTGAATTGATTCGAACTATTTTTTTTTTGATTCGCTATGTAAGTTAGTGAATAATGGGGTTTTATATTTGTAATGGGAATTTAAATAGTCATCCATCAACTCTTCAGAGTGTGGTTTCATCTGTGTAAAATTGCATTGAATAAAGACACTAGGACAAACCCATCTAATTTCAGGTTAAGGATGCATATATCAATTTCATACGGTTCACACAAAAAGCCTACATACCAGATATTGGAATACAACACATGTTATGGAATACAACATAAGTGGCTGACAGATCAAATATTGGAAGAGAGATATACATCTGCGAGCATCCCAATCTCGAGGTGCATATCAGATACCCAAACGACTGGCCTATTAAATAGTGGAACGCAAGATATATAATCTTGAGCGTAGCAACTCTGAGGTGCATAACAAACCTGGGTTTAGATGGGTCTGTGCTCGCTTTTAGCTAGCTGGAGCAGTGTTTGCATTCTTGGCTTGAGTGTTTCTCTTCACGTAAGTTATTGTTTTGAACTGCAGTAGCTGATGGTTCAGATGTGTCCAATTTTTCACAGTGGCTTGGCATGTCCGCATCTGCTACTTAAATTTAACTCTACAGTCTATACTTATTAGGTACCCATGTTCTCACCATGGCTTGGACTGACCTTAGTGCCCATTTGTGAATTTTCAATCATCATGGTCTAGTTGTTTACAATTTTAGCAGGACACTATATATGTAAGCACAATTCCAATGACAGTCTATCCAGCTTTATATCAGTGCCATTTATGTGCAATGCAACTTTCACTTATTATGCATGAAAACCAGCCAAATGTAATATTTCCTTCGATAGATGTTTTGGCAGAATTGATCCATGCAGCAAAGTCCTATACAAGAGAAAGATCAATGTTTCTTGTTCTTTCTTCCACTGCAAGTGGCACAAAAACAATATGCTCAATCGATTAAGTAGGAAGTCTTGGTAAGGCAGGGGAGATGGAGCTGGAGGTCAGATTAAAGTGCAGAGCAGGTATAATTTCCTGGAAACGCCATCATGGTCATCATGAGGTGTTGCTTTGTGAATCCCGGCATACTCCTGGCTGGGATGGGTAGGTCCTTACATTTTTTAGAACTTAGAAGGTAAGGTTATCCCCAACTTTTTACGAATAAAAGAAGGTGAGTATTTGGCAACATCATTTGCATGTGGTGGACCTTCCAGGACCAAGGCCTGCTTGGGTAAGTACTAAGACCATTATGTTTACCTCTTGCATCAAAAGTTGTTGAATCCTTGCCCATGAATTTGGGGACTGGTGGGTGTGGGCAGAACCATTTCCCATCTAGCAGCAAGTTATTCCAAAATTTTTGCACTATATTTATGACAGCAGGCTAGAGTGATTATCTACTGGTGGAAACTCACCACCAATCAAATGGATGGGCAAGTAGCAGGTAACTTTTCCTGAGGAAAGGCATATCTATCAGTATCTATTTATGTAAGCATGTTTGTGTCATACACACGTGATTAGATTGGATTACAACCATTTTGGACAAAGAGCTTTTCTGCAGTATCACTGGAGAAGTGTGGTGCTACAACTTTGATTGGATGGCAGTTGGCTTTTGTTGCCTACTGGCGATCCTGGATTCAATCTGCATCAGTACATAGACACCTGTAATAGGTTCCTATGCCAGGGTAAGACAGGGAACCAAAACTTTGATAATCCGAGGAGATCAGCTTACAGTTGATTCATTTTTTGATGAAGAGGGCTACCATATTCAGACTCTCTCTTTGATCGGGTAAATAGGGGAATACGCACATTTTCACTCTTGGGGAGTGAGATTAATTTTATTAATACGTATACGGTCTATTGGGTTGCTACTTCTATGTTGTTATTTTTTTTCATGGATTTAAAAAAATGATGAATTAGATTCACTCTAATGAACAACAGCAGGTGGTTATCTGCTAGTAATTGCAAGTTCAGACAAGGTACAATACTCGGACTGATTTGTATTCTAGTTCTGGGGATTAGTTAATCACTTATGGAGCTTGGATTCCAGTGGTTCTTTTTTTTCCCTTTTAAAGGCTTTGTTACGATTAATTTCCTCTGGATTGATTTGAATTTATAGACTAATAATTTTTCTTTATGTATACAGGTTGGTTCAGTGTTCGAATATATCAACCAAAAACCTGTTTTTGGACTCCTGAATTCTGATAGTGTTTTTTATGCTCCTTTGCTTGGAATCTTTGCCTTCACCGGCATTCCTACCTCTGTGAGTTAGTACTTGCCATTTCAGATCCCTTTGCTAGGATTCGTTGTCTGCTCAAATAAATTTTATCACGCATAGGGGCTGATTAACATATAATTATGCCCTGCTGTGCAGGTCTTCCTTTGGTTCAAGTCTATTGAAACTGCTAACAAAGCAGCAGAAGAACAAGACAAACAAGATGGGTACAAATGACAATTCCCTCTAGTATTTTCATTTTATAGGCATCAAATATCTACAGACAATCTGTAAACTAAACCTAAAGCAGCTACTATACTATGCTTCAATTTCATTCTTTTGTATATTAACCAAAGTCTTCACCATGTTCGACACGAATCAAGAATTGGTAATTCTGGTAATTTTTCTCTATTCAATTCCTTGCATGTCAACAGTAGCAGCAGACTCATGTCTATGGAATTTGAGCTTAGCATGCTTGATGATGGTACATCCCCTGGTCATCTAGAGACAAGGACATACCAACTCCATCAGGAGAACAAATGCCCACAAAAATGCTCAAACTCATATGTCCATATTCTCTTGCAAAACAGGCCTGAAATTACTAAATGGCCTACTGGTTCAGAGGGAGACCAAGCACAGCAGAACTTATGCATGAGCAGTTGAACCACTAGTGGTGCTTGTCCCAATCCGTCTTTCACCACGTCAATAATATTTGGTGGTGAGTTCAAAGCCCAACTTTGGTTAACCTGCTTTACCTGAAGAAGCTGCATTAATCGGACATAAGTTGGCTTCTCTGGTCGCCCACCATTGTCGGCACCTCTTCTAGATTTGACTTAGATATGAACTCAGTGTTACCTTACTTCCGAGCTATCTTATTGTCCAGAGGAAATTACTGAATGTTTTGCTGAAGTGCCTCAATAGCCCATTGAGTCTCTCAGCTGCACCAATGCCACTATTGATTTCCCAGATCGATGACCTTGACGTGTGATCTTTATTATGAAATATGGACATAGTAATAGGACTTGCTGTTAATTAAGAAACTTGCTTGAGGTTCAGCAATTTTCACCAATACTCAGCATGACTTGGTCAAACTTGGTAAAAACAATTCAAACTCGCATGTCAAATTCGGTCAAGCTTAGACACAGTCAATTCGAGTTTAGTCATATTTTTCCCAAAATATTCATGTTATCTAGCATGCAGCTTTGCCTTGAGCTTGTATTATGTCAGGAATATTGGAACATATAACTGATATTTTAAAACCTAACAACAGATAGAGGAGTACTCAATACAAATATCAACAAAATTATTATTTTTTAAATAGATCAGGAAAATATACGAGGAAATAAATTCAACTATGCATTCTATAAATATTATCAATCATAAATTACATACCGTTGCTTGCTAGCTTTCAAGGTTTTGGATTAGAAACTATCATGGGTACTATGTTTACTAATACAAGCCTAACCCAGAAATCAGAAGTCTAAAATTAGTAAGGCATGAACAACATTAACATTCAGCATTAACAAAAACACGTTCATTACTAATACTAATAAATCAACCTGAACAACTTCAAATTCATCACTATCAACAGTAGATTCAGCATTGGTTATGAGTAGCTTATCAGCAGATATTTAGAGAACCATCAATAAAGAGTTCAACAATTGTACAATTGCATAATATCCATAAAATATCATATATTCCAGTGAAGAAATAGATTGAACAGAAATTTTCCTGCAACGACATGGTGGCCAACTCAAGGCTAGTTTATGCAAGGAAGTGTGGATGTGCTCTTGGTCCAACTTATTCTATTATAGATTGCTTACCTGCAAGAAACCAAATCTCTACACATCTCATTCTTATTGGAAGCACCGACAAATAGGCAAAGGGCTAAAGTGATGTCCTCGATCAACAAGGCTTGTTAATAAAATATATAAATATTTGCTACAAAGGGGTAATTGTGGGTAGGTGGATCTGGTGAGGTGGCCATTAATTCTAACAAAGCTAACATGTTTTAACTCTGCCATCCAGCCTATAAATCCCCTTAATCTACATGTAGCCTGTCTAACACAAAATCAGTGGTTCAAACTTAATCTCTTCACTGCTGAGCATCATAATGGTGTTTTTTCTAAGCTGGAAACATTTTTGAGTTGATTTCTTTTATTGTTGAAATTGCAATTTTGTTGACATAGGCTCCAATTAATTTAGGGGACACCAATACAGCGGAACAAAGCAATGGTTGCAGCAAAAGGTTCAAATATTGGTGCATTTGCATTCATAGATCCAGAGTTAGTGCTTGGAAATTTACACCTTGAGGGTCTTTGTTGTTGTAGGGGGGGATTTCTGTACAATGAAACCAAGGTCTCCCTCATCAGTAGATTGGTTAATCTAGTGATAAAAAACACAAAAAGGGTCTATTCTACCCTATTCAAACAAGCACTCTATTGAAATAGAAAACTTAGGATTTAGGAGGGAAGTATTTACTTTGAATTGGTCCTTGAATAGTTTTTTGTTAATTTCCCTGCAAACCTAGTAGATCATAAATCTACTAAGTGAAAGCAAAACTAAGTTCTTAACTTAATTAGCAAAACCAAAAATCACATTAGCCAATCTCAATCACAATGACATAAACAATTTTTTCCCAATCAACAACTCTTCATTAAAAACTCAGAACTTACTTGGACTCCCGTCTTGGGATAATGACCCAACTGAGAAAATAACAGATCACAATATACCTTAGATCTGATCGGGTAGATCAAGCCCTAGATTGGTCATCGATCTACTTGGTTGATGTAGATCTCCAAGCTCTCCTTCTGCACTTCCTCATATCATCACACAAGAGTATCACACTCCTCACTAAGATGTATATCTTAATCTTGTGTTGCTGTATGGGGTGTCTTCTCCCTCTCCCTAACCTTGTTTTAATAATTTTACTTTTAGCTAAATACGCAACTCAAATCTCCAAAGTGATTGGCGGTTGATATTAAATCTTGTCTTACTTGAGATTAAGGGATGGGATTAAAACATAATCACTAAAGTAATTATTTCACTTTTCCTAAGTTCACTTTAGCTCAATTAGCCAACATAATAATTTTGAGCTTTCTCAAGTCAAAACTTAAGCCAAGTTACAAAAGAAACTTGTTCACACTAGAGCAAGTGTCTAAGGAGATCTTGAGCGACTTTTGCACACACAGACACTTAGGCCAGTGCAAAAGTACCCACCCGAGTTACAAACATCAACACTCCCTCTTAGCAAAGGAAGTACTTCTTCCCCTTGGATTTGACTTTGATCCTGACATTGCATCAGTTGCCTTGGTTGCTCCCTTTGAACTAAAATCCTTCTCTTCTACTTGGTTTGATACATCCTTAAAGTCATGCTCCCTTTCATTTGGTTCCTAGAAGCATGTGCTCTTGCACATCTTGTAAGGTCATCACATACTAAGACCTTGAAAGATTTTGAGGAATCTATTAACTACTCCTCCCCACCTAAAGCTGAAGGTTGACTCCCTTTAAGTTGCTCAACCGTCAGAGCTTCCCGCTCCTTGTTTTCTATCACTGCTCTGCTTCTTGCCATCACTCGAATAGCTAACCCTTTACCCCATACATGTTGCTCTCTCTAGATCCAATGATGTGGTCCTCTTCAAAGTTAGAGCGCCTGGGTTTGATTAGTGCCTTTCCATCGTAGAACGCTACGCAGAACCCCTTCTTCTCTATCATAGAAATTGAGAACAAACTCCACTTGATTTCTGGCATTTATAACATGCCTTTCACCTCCACAACTTACCTCCCAACTCAAACTAGGGATATCACTGTTCCAACCCGTTTCACCGCATGTTTGGAATCAACACCAAACTCTACACGTAGTTGTGGGTCCCACTCAGTCAAGTTGTCAAACAACGCTTGTGCCCTTGTCATATGTTGTGTGGCTCCATTGTCTTGCAGCCATACACCCACTGGTAAGGTGCTTGAGGAAAGATAGGAAACAAGTGTGAACTCAATTTCAAACTTCTTGACAAACTCTTCCTCAGCTTCTGCTGATGCAACTACAGTTGAATGCATTCCTTTCCACTTTTCTTCCTCTCTGAACACCGTGAAGCATAGTGTCCCATCTCAAGTCCTTATTCTTCTTTAGTTGTGAGGTTGACTCCTCATCCTTGCTACTTAAAACTTTGCTCCTCATTGCCCGATTGGCAAGAGAAAGTTTTTAATTATCTCCACTCTTCTGCCATCCTCTAGACAATGATTTCTCCTAGATCTCCTTCTAAGTGAAGTTATCCTATAGTCTGCTCTAATCTGGTAGTTTTTCTTATGCTAAAACACCCGCCACAAAGGTAGCTCAAGGTTTTGTGAACCCACTTAGGGCTATCCTTACAAGCTCCTCATCTAACACGACTACCCCAACAACTCCAAGCTCATCTCAAGCTTGTTGAATCCTAGTTAGGTATGATACCACTTTGTCTATTTCAGTCATCTTGGTGTTCCTGAGCTTCTCCCTCAACTTCATTTTTCAATTTTGATTATCACTCTCATATAGATTCATCAAAGTGACCCACATCTCATGGGCACTGTTGTAGCCTAATTCGACTCAGCTAAAAGTCAAGAGAGGGTCTCAACAATTCAAGGTTGCTGAGGAAAAAATTATTAAGATTTAAAAAGAATTGGAACATGTTCAAATAAAAATAATCACAAGCTTAACATATGTTGCTCAATGATTCACCTCTATTGGATGACTTAATTACATTGCAAGGCAGATATTTGGAGCAGTCATTCGTGATTTGAATCAGGTGTTGGCATTTTGGGAAACCCAAACAGTGATTTTTGAGTAATGAATTGGGTATAAAACAATCACTGCCAAATAATCCGAGTTTTAAGATTTCTTATAAAAATCTAAGAATAGTAGAAGTAGGGGCTTTAATGAGTAGGTTGCCCAGGAAGCTAATGCTAAGATTTGTACGTTTGGGTCTTACTAGATATTCAGAATTTTTGAACTACAATTAAGTGCATTAAGTTTTGGGCAAAACGACGTGATGTCTATTCAAATGTAGCAGGTTTTCTATGGGTGTTAATTGGGCATTATTTATGGCCAGAATTTGTCAGCTCTACCCAAATGCATTGCCTAACATGTTGGTTTGCTGCTTTTTCCGAGTGTCTGTAACATAAAAAAGAAATGTTTCTAAAAGCTCGATGCAAATTAAGTTTATTGTTAAACTTTATTTGGATGTACATTATAGTTTCATGTTTAAACGTCGAGCAAGTCTCCGAGCGGAAGTGGCAAGTATTGAAGATTATAATCGAATGATAAAGTGCGGAGGCGCAAAGAGCTCGTGAGTTATTGAATCGAGTGCCCCCACAGTTGACCTGTTTGACCGCGGGGTAAACAACGATCAACGGTGTAGATTCATTGCGGGGGGACTAGCCAAAGTTTGCCGCCGTACTCCAGGAGCCTCCGCAATGACGTCATGAGGCAAAGTGGAAGACAGCTGTAATCCATGATAAACCTTGTCAACAGCGTTTTACACGTCATTTCAGGCATTTATTACGGGTTTGCGTGCTTTTAAATTGATCTTTATCACATTTTCAAATCATTTGTAATTGTTTTCCCCTTTGAGCCGTGTTGCGCCACCTTTTCATTCTCCATTACTTTACGGATTGTTGACAAGAATAGGTTTACCTTCATGTTGGACAGAGAAAGGAAACATTCTGTCATGGAAATTTTATGAAGATTCATTAACACTGGCAAAAAGCAAGATGGATAACAGGCATGAAAAGACGCAGATTTTAAAAGGAGAAACAATGTTTAATTTCTTGCAAAGGCATTTCAATTTGTTATGGATGGTGAAGACTCTCTTCACAGAAATACCTACACATAGTCAAATTGTTGCATTCAGGTTGGAATATCATAGTTTCAAGAATTCATCAACAACCCAAAGTGAGATATGGAAAAAGTGCAAAACATTCTCAATGGACTCAGCAAAAGGAATCCCATCATCTCAACAAAAAGTAGCCGTTGACTCAGCAACCGTATCATAAGCGGTTGTTCTTATAGATTAGGAATTTTCAATTTCACGTTATGTTATTTTCTCAAAATCATGTAAATTGTAATAGGACCTTTTTGAGGCATGTACCTCCGTAACTGTAAGTATTTAAAGCAGTTAGAATTAGTTTCATCGCTGGAAACTGTTTTGTTATTTTGTATTTAAAGAAGATTCCAAGAAAGGAAATGGTTCTGGTTTTTGGACCTCCAGACAGTGATCTTTGTATTGAGATTTCAAGTGACTAATGAATGAAAAACAAGCTTCTAGCATTCATTGATATTGATGTGTCTTCTAGTTTACCTAATGTATTTCCTGTCTTTGAATAAGATGAAGTATTGAAGCAGCAGGTCTCTTTTTACATGTGTAAATAAGAGTTAAAACCCTTAATAGGCGCTCCTTCATTTTAACTGTTTCTTTCTTATAATTCTTCTAAAGTTTGAGATGATAGATTCTGTATAACAGCATATCATTTTGGGCTTTTTCCTTTCATTCTTCTTCTGATCACTTCATTCTATATCAACAGATAATAACATTGTGGGACATTTATAGCATTTGATTTTGAAGGTTTAATGATTAAAATCTAGAGGTGATTAAACAAGGATCAATATTTCTGTGACATAATTATATGAATGTCTAAGCACAGATTCCTTTTCACAGCCAAGGAATTGTTTCTTAAGGTACAACAGGCACTATCCTTCCTTGATATGTGAGGGATCACATGATCGTTCATCCCATCCATGATGATACGTCTGGCTATTACATCTTTCAAATTATAGGCTTCTAGAGATATAACAACTGAAGGATGCTATAACTTGGGTTCTTACAAAATCTTATAGGTTATTCTTTGTGAGAACCAAAACTATCATCTCATCCTATGGACTAAAATTGTAAGCAACCTCCATCCGGTCCTCGAGCTTTAGATAGATTGTTGCCATTTCAAAATTAGAAAATCAGCTGAAAAATTCTTGATGTCACCCTGATTGGTATGGGCTTTGTCTCTATGTAAGATCCTAAATTTCAGAATTAAAAATGATTAACAAAATTTATACTACACAATCCAGAGTGGGATTTTTGAAGCAGAATATATATCAATTCACAATTATTACTTACCTGGAACCGTGTTTGAAGATGTTCATGATCCACCATGGTTTCAGCTCCCGTTACCAAATTGCCATGTTCCTCCTAGCCTATCTGGGGTCAACCTCTCTAGTCCCCAGATCCAGAAGACGAGTCTTCTGGCCCCCGTGCCCAAAACTCCAATAACAATCGAGATCACTCCATAACTCTGTTAGAACTCACTGCTCGTGTCTCCCATAGTTAGAAATCCTCTGACAACATCCAGGTCAGTTTTCCCACCTCACTAATCCATGCTCATCAAGTCCCCCCCTCCCCTTTCCCCCTTTTTTTTTTTTTTTATACACAAATCCCCGAAGATATTTATTAAAATATCCTCCTTTTAATAAATATCTTGGATTTCTAAAATATCTTAGATTTATTAAAATATTATTTTTTGATAAATATCATGGATTTCTAAAATATCTTAGATTTATTAAAATATTACTATTTAATAAATATCTTGGATTTCTAAAATATCTTAGATTTATTAAAATATTATTATTTAATAAATATCTTGGATTTATTAAATATCTTGAATTTATTAAAATATCATCATTTATTTGCATAAGTCAATGCTTTTACTTTCCTTTGAACAAAATATTAGTTTATATTATGATAGTGGTAGGTATAACTTTTATTTTACAATACATTCATTATATTATGGTGAGTTAGGTATTTACTTAATACCTTCAATAATTCACTCATTATTCTATACTGAGATTTTTTTATAATTGATCAGTGCATGTATTAATGTAGTACATGTGATACATGCATATGTAGCTATCATATGTAGGTCTCATATGCATGTTAATATTTCTATGTTCCATATAATTCGAGTTGGGTCATTCCATACACCCCTCATTCAGAGAACTTCGTTCCAGAGTTAAGTTTTATGTCGTATATCATTAATTATTTAAGTGATTAGTATAATCATATAAGGATGGTGTACCATAATTGAATTTTCGTTTAATGTGTGAGAACACTTTAACATTTATGTTTTGATCATTTATTGGTTTACAAATTTTAGTAGTCACGTCTTGCCCCAACAGAGTTCCTAAGCTATTCTAGAATCATCCTATCCTTCCTAATCTCTTCCGCTCCCATCTTATCCGTTCTTTACAGGAATATGCCATGGCATCAATTTTACTGATCCAACCATTCATAGACCTTAAGGGTGTCAGCGTTGATTACGTCGACCTGATTTACCACTAGGCATCCGGCAATCACCATCACACGTCTAGGGGAGTGTGACTCGCACAACCCTCCCATGACTCCAGGTTTTGGAGGATAAACAGTAGGCAACACCTCCACCCTCTTAGTAGGACCGAGGTTAACACCCTATCATGGAGCCTCAATGCATCTCAATTGTTCTTGGAGTTTTGTCATCGCGCGGTCGGTTTTGTAACGATATCCTCTGCGATGTCAAACACTTGCCAACAAATTATAACTTATGTATCAATATGTTCAAAGCAAATTGTTACTCACATAACAATTTCTACACATTCCAAATATGTTGCTATCTACGATATTGATCCTTGAGTTCATATAACATACTTGGTTTTGTTTATCCAATAGGTCTGTAAATTCATTTTCACTTTGAGTTCATATAACATACTTGGTTTTGTTTATCCAATAGGTCTGTAAATTCATTTTCACCTTGAATAGTCAAGTGCAATCACTCTTTTATTTCTATCTCATCATTTAGGTTGATATGTAAAATTATAGATACCATATTCATAACATAATTCATAATTTATATCAGTATCCCTGTACCAACATTGTTTAAGCAAAACATTCTTCATATTGGTATCCATGTACCAGCAATGTTTAAGCAATTAGTATATTCTTACATGTCATAGTACAAAATGACAGTCTTAAGTATCCATCCAAAATAATGTAAGGTTATACAAAATAAATTTTTAAATGCTTATAAATATAACTCACAATTATAAATGTCACACAGAATAAATGAACACGGATATACAAATAAGGGTGTAGCTACTATTTTCTATATTATATTACCCGATTAACCTTATAAAAGTCACAGGTTGAGATTCTAAATTTAAATGGAGCGATGTTCCAACCTTTATGATTGCATATATAGAAACGAAATGAATTGAAACAAGAGCACAAAACACTTACTGTTTAATCGAAACATGATCTAATTTTTTGATACAGGTTGATTAAGAACTCTAAAACACAAAACTACATATGGATCCAGCCAACCTTTTAATTCTTGTTATTTATTTGTCTTTTAAGTCTAATTATCTTTGATTTGTAATCTGAATCTAAAAAGATAATAATAATATTAACTTCTTTATCATGTTATTCCAGCTCATCTTTAGCCTAAAATTCTAGAAGCCAAGGAGTAGGGTTTTGCAGGACTAATCATTAGGGTTATGCTAGAGATGGAGGAAGAGTTAATTGACTATTCGAAAGATCCTTTAGTGAGGTTTATTTTCATAGAAGGAATTTGTCACTACTTGAAAATGCATTATTCACTTTGCATTATACTTGGTCTACTAAGAGTGTCATGTTTTTAACAAGATGTTAATTGTTAATAAACAACATATAATTTCCTCTTTTTAATAAGAAATTCACAATTTACAAGATATGCATGGTCACATTATTAGTATGTTACAGTTTTGATATAGTCTCTTTACTTGCAAGTTTCACCATTTAGAGTCTTAACTCTAGCTAGGATATTACTAGCTTTACCATCATTTCTTAAAAACATTATTTCATTTCTATTATCTTGACTCATTTAACCCAAACATATAACACATCATTGGTATATCCTCTCCTTATTCTTCATATTAATCGTTTTCTCATTAGTCCTTAGGCCTCATCTTATCATCAAATGTATCTTCCTTAATATTTACCTTTAACCATTTTCTCAGTTTATCACTTGTGATTCTTAACAAATTAGGAGTGTTCACAACTCCTTATATCATTGCTTTGACCCTTACCAATCATGTTGCTTATATCCTTAAGAAAATTCTTCTTGATAGAAAACATCCATTCACTTTCTTATACCAGGTATTCTTAATATTCCATGTCTATTTCAATTTGAAAAAGAACATATTATCCAATTAACTTTGTTCTCTCACCTCCAGTCATCATGGTTTCCTTTCTTTCTCTTTTTATGCATAAAATTATTATACTTGGAACTGTCGTTACTATTCCCCAACTTGACTAAGACCTTATAAATAAATTCAATAAAGTGGATATCAAAAAGTAAACTACTTATCATTTCACGTTTTTAAGGCATTACAAGATAGAATTGCCTAATCATACTCCATGATGTTCATAATCCATGCATATAGTTAGTCGCCTAAAGAAAACTTTATAATGTGACTCTCCCATTAGAGGGAGAAACTATTATAGTGTCGCTATGCACGTAAATCTACTCTCCAATTGATCAATTTTATTATAGATTCACTCTTTAATCTAATGCCATTGACTTCTTATGTTGCTTTGTGAAACTTCCACTCACGCACCTTTGGTGCTATTTTGTCAATCTCAATATTCTAAGTTGATTATGATAACTGACATTTATTATCATCATCAGAAGTTTTCCATTTCGTTCTTTTCCCGTCCTCCTTAGGTACTATATTGATTATATTATGGTAACAACGGAGATCAAACTTTGAAATTTCCCACTACACTCTCTTGATAACTATATCGTTTGGTTCTAATAGTGCGTTTACTACCTTACAGGGTGGTCTCTTACCATCTTAACATATGTTTCATCCCTCAATTTACCTCAAACTAGCTTAGCATTTTATGTAGAAATTTGCTGAATAATGATTAATTATCCACCGAGACTATCCTGATCACATATAATTCGAATTTATATGCAACACATAATCTCTTCTACTCAGATCATCACACATGCGGAAATAAAACAAGCGATAACACATCAAATCATCATACACATTAACACAGTATGTATGGGGAAAGCTTATAGCTGAAAACCCCGCAGCTATTGTGTATATTATAATGGAGAAATCATGTAACAACCTCAGTACAATACTCCTCACAAGTACTCAGTACTATCTCATGAAGTTACACACAAACTAGCTCAGTTTTGAACAGGTTACTGGTTCAAAACTCACCACTAATTTCCTTGCCTCTATTGCGCAATCATGGCCTGTCTATATAGAGATCCAAGGTTCGAATCTCCTTGGCTTGATAGCGCAATCATCATGGGAAATTCCTCCAAGTGTGGTGCAAATCTCATGCACAACTGATGTCGCCACTGATAGCTAACTCCACCCTTTCATCTACCTCTTTCACTGGTCTCCACTGAACTGATCATGCACTGTAGTGAACTGATGTGTTCTTGAGTTGAATAATGAGTTACTAATTAATGAATTAAATAATATTTAATTCACTCCACTCATAACTAATTGATTAGCTAGTTAAACTAATCTCATCTAGTTCAACTAAAATAAACAGAACACAACTCCACTAGCTGTCTCATTAACTCCACCAAACTTCTGCCACTGAAGTCCTAACTGAAGTCAACCATGCATGATGCCATCAAACCCTTGGAATAGCGTAATTCCTCTGTCAGATGCATGAGCCACTTCCAAGGCTCGAACTGAAGTGCTCCAAGAGATTAAACTGCTGTTTAGAGTCCAAATATTATTAAGGGTAAATAATATTTGACTTCCCTATTTTAAGGAGAGGCAGTCTAAAAATAGACTTCGACCTATAGGTCCAAAAATAGAGTCCCATCTATTTTTACCAACATGACCAATACTCCAAGAATAACATACTGCAATCCCCGGACCATGCTCCATATGTCTAAAAATAGACATAGTCTAAAAATAGATTTTGCGCCAGAATTTGCCTGCGTGCCCACTTAGTGAAGGCGACTTCATTTCACTAAGCTCCATCATCTTGCTGCATTTTCAACACTCCCTCTCAGCAAGATATGGATTATCTGCAACCCCTATCCTGCCTCTGTGGAATTCGAACTTGCTCCTGGTGAGCGCCTTCGTCAGGATGTCGGCATCCCGATCCTCCGTGGGAACATATGAAAGCATCATGATTCTCCGCTGAACACAATCTCTGATATGATGGTACCTGATGTCGATGTGTTTGGATATATCATGAAATACTGGATTAGCCGAGAGTTTAATGCAACTCTGGTTATCACAGTAAATCACCGTAGGCTCCAAATGCAACCCGAACAATCCAACGAGGATCTTCCTCATCCAAATAGCCTCGCATGCAGCCAAGCTAGCTGCCATGTACTCGGCCTCTGCTGAACTGAGTGCCACGGATCTCTGCTTCCTGCTGTACCAGGAAACTGCTGTCGACCCAATGTTGAAAACTCCTCCAGAAGTGCTCTTCCGGTCCGTTGGGCTCCCTGCCCAATCTGCATCAGTGAAGCCAGAAAGCTTCGCTCCATCCTCCTGTCTGTACCATAGACCATATCCCGATGTGCCTCTAATATAGTGCAATACATGCTTGCCTGCCTTCCAAAAGAGCTTGGTAGGCTTAACCATAGCTTGCGAAAGCTGGTTAACAGCATAGCATATATCGGGTCGTGTATTGACCAGATACATAAGCGACCCCACCAACTGTCGATAGACAGTGGCATCCACTACCTTCGCTGAAGTAGCATCCTCCTTCCTCCAACCACCAGAAAGAGGAGTGTCAACAGGCTTGCAGCCATGCATGTTGAACCTCTCCAGAATCTCCCGGGCATACTTGCCCTGAGAAACAAACAGTCCTCCACTGCGCTGCCAAATCTCCAATCCCAGGAAATAATGAAGGATGCCCAGGTCCTTCATCTCAAACACTCGTGCAAGATCCTCCTTGCATGAAAGTATCAACTGCTCGTCGCCAGTCAAAATCAGATCATCTACATACAGTACGATGATCAACAGCTTCCCCTCCACCACAATCTGGTACAGGTTTGGATCCGCCTCACTCTTGGAGAATCCAAGCCCGGTGAAGTAGCTGCCTATCCGAGTGTACCAAGCACGAGGTGCTTGCTTCAGCCCGTACAGTGCTCTCTTGAGTCGGCACACATGCGACTCACTGCTGAAGATCTCGAAACCTTCAGGCTGCTCTATGTACACCTCCTCCTCAATGACTCCATTGAGGAACGCAGTCTTCACATCCATCTGATGAATGTGCTACCCCATCTGCGCTAAGAGAGCAAGGATCGTCTGTATGGAAGAGCAATTCCATGACAGCAAAGGTCTCCTCTCATAGTCAACTCGATTTGTGAGGCCACTGTGCCAGCCAAATCTCGCCTGTACTTCTCCAATACCCGACAAATTCTCACTCTGCTGTCACCAGGTGGTTCCATCAACCCACCACCGATTCTCCTACCTCCATTCGTGGGACACCCCTGACTACTCTGTAGATCGACCATATCTCTTTGGATCATGGCATCAACCCATGCGGGTTCCTCCACAAAATTCTCAAAAGAGGATGGCTCCGTCAGAACACATTGACTCACAAGAGCCATGTATCCAGTGTACCGATCCGGTGACTGTCTCTGTCTGCGCTGTGCTGTAGGTGGTCCTACAACCTTCTCTGCCTCTCAAGCCAGTCGCTCAGCTTCTGTAGTGTGCATGCACCCTCTGATGGTTGGCGCTGCCTGGGTGGTTTCTTCCACCTCCCGAACCTCCTCTTGTGGCTGATCCACATCCGGAAGCTCCTCCTTAGGAACTAACAGCTCCTCATCTGCATGCAAGTGTAGCTCCCTCTCAAGCGAACACTGCATGGCTTTCTCCTCCTGAAACTTGATATCCCGTCGTACAACAGTCTTTCGACTGTCTAACAAATACACCCGATAGTTGTGAGGTGTATCAGTGTACCCCACAAATATTCCAACCTCTGCGGTCGGATCCAGCTTCCTTCTCGCATCCTTCGTCACATGCATGTAGATAGGAGAACCAAAAATCCGCAAATGGGAAATATCAGGCCTCTTGCCAGAATAAGCCTCCTCCAGTGTACTCATGCCAAGAACCTTGTGAGGACAACGGTTCTGCACATACACTGCTGTATTGCATGCCTCAGCCCACAAGTGAAGGGGTAGGCCCCGATCATGCAACATCGCCCGTGCAGCACCCACGATCGTTCTGTTCTTCCGCTCAGCCACCCCGTTCTGCTGTGGGTTATGGGGTGCGATGAGCTCTCTCCGAATCCCATCTGCGCTGCAGAACTCCTTGAATTCAGCCGAGATGAATTCACCACCGTTATCACTCCTTAGAGCAATCACCTTCTTCCCCGACTCCTTCTCGACCAGTGCTTTAAACTCACAGAACTTCGCGAATGTATCGCTCTTCTTCTGCATGAAGAAGATCCAGCACTTTCGAGAGAAATCACCAACAAAGATCACGTAGTACTTGTGCTTTGCTGTCGAAGCAACTGAGAAAGGACCACACGCCCGTGTGAATCCTCTCACCGTCTGCATAATTTATCCTTCGTGAAAGGAGCGATACTTCTAAGGTATACCCCGCATCGATCCGATCAAGGAAAGAGCAGCCCTTTAGGAAGCCCAAAGAGGAACCCGCTTTCGTTGCACTTAAAGTCGATGAAGGTGGCCCAATTCCTCAGGGGCTACGCTCGCCTGACATCCCGCTCACCACTTCTCCCGCTTGCATGCCATACTGGCGATGGAAATGTATCTACTCAAGAATCTGAGGGAAGGTTCTTGGTTCAACCTCTATCTTCCGGTCTTCTCCAAGAGTTCCATCGCGCAGAAGGTTTTCCTTCAATACACCCTACATCATACCCCTTTATCCTCCAACATCGCCGTAGAGAGATCTGCTCTTTCAACTGTGTCTCGACATGCATACACATCCTTCACAGAAAAGGGTTTACCGTGACTCCCTCTGAAAGGATACGGTACCGATACCAGTCGCACTGTATCTACCGTCATCGCCCATCTCGATGTGCATACCCAAATCCTTGTCCTCCAGATCTGAGAACAACTCCCGATCTCCCGTCATATGAAATGACGCACCGCTGCCCAAGAACCACACCGATCCCATCACACTTGAAACCAAGCATGCAATCAGTGAAAAGTCAAGCTCGAACTGTGAAGCCAAAGCTTCTCCATCTGCAGATCTTCCCGCTTGCTTGTTCTTCTTCTTCTTTGGACAATTGGTAGCATAATGTCCGTGATCATGGCAGTGAAAACACCTCACTTTCGCCATATCCTGCTTCTTGCCCTTAGCACCAGAATGAGAGGTTTTCTTACCCTTCCCCTTCTTTGCTTTGGACACCAAAGCGCAGTTTTCTTCATCAGCGCCCTTTGATGAAGATCCATCTCGAGTAGTCCTCCTTATCTCCTCCTGCATGAGATCCGCCCAAAGGCGCTCCCATCCCGGCAGCTTCTCCCGACCATTGACACTATCTTGATATGAGTGCCAAGCCTTCGGAAGACCAAGGAGAGCCAGGTCGACCATGTCCTCGCCTTCGACAGTCACCCCCACACTTCCCAGCTCATCTCTGCATTGAGTGAACTTCGTGAGGTATTTGGCGATACTGTCGCCTTTCTCCATCTTGATGTTCTTGAGCTTATCTTTGAGCGCCAGCTTCCTTTGGTCGCTCTTACTCTGGAATAGATCCGTCAAAGCTTTCCACATTAGAAATGGAGAAGCCTTTCCATGCAGGCTGGATACAATATGATCCTTGACGCCCTCCAACAGGATCCTTCGACACTTCGCCATCTTCTTTTTCCATGCATCGACTTCAGCAGGATCAGTGGGCTTTTGGACATCCGTATCTACAAACTCCTTCAGACCATTATCTTCTAATACTGCTTCCATGCGATCCTTCCATGCAACATAATTCGAACTGCCTTCAAGAGCATATTCGAGTCGCAAACCGTTGAAAGAAGACATTTTCAACACCGGCACTAAGAAAACAAACTACTAAATTTAAAATTCCACCTCAAAGCTCACCCGCTCTAGATCTGTGAGAACAAATTATTTCTAGCACATAGATTGACTGCAAGGGGCATTTACCAGACCTTTCACTTTCCGAAGAAAGATGAATCCGGAGGCTACCTGGCCCGCATGCAGACTCTGTCTACCGAAATAAGTTTGTAATCACTTTGATGATCAATCTGAACTTCAATAGCTCCGATACCATGTAGAAATTTGCTGAATAATGATTAATTATCCACCGAGACTATCCTGATCACATACAATTCGAATTTATATGCAACACATAATCTCTTCCACTCAGATCATCACACATGCGGAAATAAAACAAGCAATAACACATCAAATCATCATACACATTAACACAGTATGTATGGGGAAAGCTTATAGCTGAAAACCCCGCAGCTATTGTGTATATTATAATGGAGAAATCAAGTAACAAACTCAGTACAATACTCCTCACAAGTACTCAGTACTTTCTCATACAGTTACCCACAATCTAGCTCAGTTTTGAACAGGTTACTGGTTCAAAAATCACCGCCAATTGCCTTGCCTCTATTGCGCAATCATGGCCTGTCTATATAGAGATCCAAGGTTCGAATCTCCTTGGCTTGACAGCGCAATCATCATGGGCAATTCCTCCAAGTGTGGTGCAAATCTCATGCACAACCGATGTCGCCACTGATAGCTAACTCCACCCTTTCATCTACCTCTTTCACTGGTCTCCACTGAACTGATCATGCACTGTAGTGAACTGATGTGTTCTTGAGTTGAATAATGAGTTACTAATTAATGAATTAAATAATATTTAATTCACTCCACTCATAACTAATTGATTAGCTAGTTAAACTAATCTCAATCAATTCAACTAAAATAAACAGAACACAACTCCACTAGTTGTCTCATTAACTCCACCAAACTTCTGCCACTGAAGTCCTAACTGAAGTCAACCATGCATGATGCCATCAAACCATTGGGAATAGCGTAATTCCTCTGTCAGATGCATGAGCTACTTCCAAGGCTCGAACTGAAGTGCTCCAAGAGAGTAAACTGTTGTTTAGAGTCCAAATATTATTAAGGGTAAATAATATTTGACTTCCCTATTTTTAGGATAGGCAGTCTAAAAATAGACTTCGACCTATCGACCTATAGGTCACAAAATAGAGTCCCATCTATTTTTACCAACATGACCAATACTCCAAGAATAACATACTGCAACCCCTGGACCATGCTCCATATGTCTAAAAATAGACATAGTCTAAAAATAGACTTTGCGCCAGAATTTGCCTGCGGGCCCACTTAGTGAAGGCGACTTCATTTCACTAAGCTCCATCATCTTGCTGCATTTTCAACATTTTATGTGGTTGTAACTTCACATCTAATGGTCTTGTCATAATGTCAATAGTCATATGCTTTCATTACCATTTTTCCTTTCTTCAAAAGTTAACTTCTTTGGAGCAACTCCGCCAACTAATCTTTACATATGCCTAAATAATTACCATGAATCATCTTATATAGTGTCATAATGTCCTTAATTTCTCTTTCCTAAACCACATCATTTTCATTTCCATGAAAATGCTATGTTGTCATATTATTTCATTTTGGACATCGATATTATCCTTACGGTTGTAAATGGTTAATTATCTAAAGTTGAATATCGATATTTCATTTTGGACATTGATATTTCGTTTTGGACATCGATATTATCCTTACGGTTATATAATGGTTGAATATCAAAATGTCCAATTTAGTGTATATTAAACTATAAAATTTAAACTTTCACTCTCCTCCTTAAACCACTTACACATATACTTGGATGGTAATTAAAGTATTAACATAAGAAAACGGTATAAAAGATATTTGCATAAATTCATATCATCAATGGTTATAGTTATCAGCTAGTAAGATATATACATGGAAATCTCAACGTCACTTGAAGAATGAAATGTTTCAATTGCACAAAAACAATGAGGATAATTTCCATTCTAACGTTCAAAAGTTTACATAAAAAGTTTGATGTCTAAAGTGATGTTAATGTGCTCATTTTAATATAATAATTTGAATGTACTTCAAACTCTACTTGCATGATATACAAAATCTGAAACTTCATTGTGGAAAAATTTGCAGCTGATATCCATGAGTTAGCTCAACTCCTTTGTCGGATGCAACGTAATGTAAAAGTAATGGATTAGGAATCAAGAGGGATTGAGCTTGATATACGCCTTCGATACATAGATTAGCATGAAATATCCTGTCTCTTCTAATAAAATGTTTCATCCTAAGGTTCATGGCTTTCAAATATCGAATTATATAAAATTTCATTTTATCATTGTTAAAAGCTTCAACTTTTTCCAAAAGTTGAAAACCACTTTTATTGTCATCGAATTTTACATAATACTGAATACTTTGGGTAAATTATCAAGGATGACTTGGAGTAATACACCTCAGGTTATATTAGGATTGTTGCTATATCTATGAAAATAAGACGGTGATATTCAAGAATCAACCCAAGACCTCGGGAAATAGTTGGAAACTGAGTTAATTCCCATTGTGATAATTCATCCTAGTACCTTCAACCTAGTCTAACTGACCCCTAGATTCAATTTGTATTCTTCAACACTTAAACCTATGGACTAAAGTTCTCCTGAAGCCATTTCTACCTTTATGAAATTGTTTTGTTTGCGGTTGCCAATTCATATTTATTTATTGCATATGACGAAATGAAACTATCAGTAGCACCGGTATCAAATAAGATTTTGAGTTTTATGCCGCTAATAGTACCTACAGAATTTACTACAGTAGATTGATGTTTTGTCTGGTTCTTGTTGACTACTGCATGGATTGTATGATTGCCTTTGATATTTGACTAGGGCTATTTAAATATGGCTATAAGTACTTGAGGTACAATTTAGATTAATAAATATAATTTTGTAAATTCAAGCTCACATTCGGGTATATATATATATATAATTTTTAATTTTTACTATTTGAAATTGGTAAATTTGATAACATAATTTGGTAGCTAGACATGTTTTGAGCAATTTATTCCTCAAAATAGTGCCAAACTTCAAGAAGGCTTTCATAGAATCTGAACATAAATACTTACCAATTTGAACATTCTTTTGAGCTTTAATGATATGGTATGATTGTTTTTAAAACACTGTTTGTATATAAGCTTCATGGAAATAGATTTAAAATCCTTCCAAATCGATTATCCAAAAATGCAAGGGTCGCCACATTATAAGATGCACCTATCTATAAAAGGGGTATCATTAATTAGAATGATCCATGTTTGACTAAGTTACAAGGCCGAGTGATCTACAATTTGTTGAACTTTGATTCAACACTTTCTTCTTGCTTGTTGTTATTATTTATAATAATGTTTTCCCTCTTTGCTAAAAAAAAATTGCGATTTTATGTCATTTTCACTTTTCATGGCTTAATGTATATATTATAGATATATTAAACACATCTAATTAATATTTTCACTTTCTCTTATTAATAATAATAATAATAATGATTGAAAGTCTTCGAGATTTACCAACTAAAGAACACTAACTCAAACTAATTATCTCACTAAATTTAAGTAAAGTCCTAGGTTAACTAACACTCCCCTAGATCGAGGTCACGAGATTCAAGAAATGTAAAGCTGTTATTAGATAAATTAACTTAATTTGAATTCCTTTGAATTCCTTTAACTTTGAATACAATTAACTTTGAATAGAAAAAAATAAAAAAATAAAAAATAAAGATAAATATTTTATATTTCAAGATATTAAACTATAATCTATGAGACATCAAAACCATGAAAAGAAAGAAGGAATATTTTATATTTCAAAATATTAAATACCAATATGATATGACATAAAATTATGTATGTTAACGTAAAAGAAACTCTCCTTAATAATACCCAAATCCCTCGAATAATTTAAATGATTGTCCTTACCCACATATATATATATATATATATATATATATATATATATATATATTCATTTTCCACTATATTCACCTTGAAGTCCGCTGCCTCATCTAATCCGCAAGCTTGGCTGGTCCCATACATCTCTTTGGTCGGTCCCATGCAATTATTATTAAATATTTTCATATTCATCATTGACATAAAAATTTTAAAAAACTATAATCGAGGTAAAATTAATCTTAAAAATATGTCATATAAAAATAGCTTTACTGTTTAAAAAAAATAAAAAAAAATCCTTTAAGCTCTTCATAATTAATGAAATTATATGTTATATAATTTTCGCTGCCCTCATCTATCAAATTATTCCATGATCTATCAAATTATTTCATTGTCTAATCTGAAACTCTCGTTTAGTAGAAAATTTAAGGCATCCATCTGTCGCATCCTGAGAATCACATGCGTCAACATTGTTGAGCTTTGGCGAGGGTTTTATAAAATTGGAATTCTAAAAATGATGGCGTCGTATTCCTTTAAAGCAAAGGCGACTTAGTTGAGGGTTTCTTCGATTCCTCAACTGTAATGTCTCTTAATCGGGAGTTTTAGCATAAGCTTGGAAATAATATTAGACATCATATTTATTATTAGCAACAACAGTGTTTGCCCCAAAATAATATCGGTAATGTTGAAACCTTTAGATGTCATAAATTCACAATCATTTGAGTTCGCAGGGTGGCAAGTTTACAGAAAAGAGTGTTAATCGGTAGGTGGATGTTTCATGATGGTAAGCACATAGACATGAATGAATGGGCTCGTCGGGTTTGGACCCCATACCTTGGATATGCTCCAAGAGTTAGTGAGCTTCTCAATGGTTGGTTCAGCATCCATTATGTGGATGAAAGTGATATTTTTAAGGTCTTGAATCGAACATGGGTCAGAGGTCGTAGCTATATGCATCTTGTACCATGGTATTTGGGGTTTAACCCTGTCATGGAAGCTCCAAACAACCGAAGCATCTGGGTCAAACTCCCTGGGCTTCCCCTGGAGTTTTGGACTCATTTGGCCCTCAGATCCATTGGGAACTCAATTGGCAGAACCAAATACATCGACCCAGGTATTGTCGGGGCCAGTGACAAAAGGATTTCATGGTTATTAGTCGAGGTGGACTTCGCTGGTGGTCTTCCGGGTGATGTGGACTTATTATGGGAACAGAGACGTCACAGACAACGCATAGACTACTGGGGTATTCCTTTTCGTTGTCTCATATGTCATCAGACTGGACATCTTTGTGTTCACTGCCCCAATCGTTACAAAATAGGCAAAAAAGGACAGTTCAAGGGGCATAATCATCACAATCAATCTGTTCGTGGTTCTCCGACCGGCCTCAACATTGGTAACTCTTATCCCATTTCATCTGAAGACGATGAGGAATTTTTCTCTGTTGATGCTTCCAGTGATCGAACTTTATTATTAAACGATGGGGGAGTTCGGGATATTTCTCCATCTAATCTGGACACCTCTGCCAAGGGTGATGCGCATAATTCTTCACTTGGTCGGGATGTTGACTGGGTTGCTGCCCAAGTGGACCTTTCGCAACCTGGATTGGGGCCGGTTGCTGATCAATACACTCAGGATATGGGCTGTTTTGTTTCCCAGTTCACAAATATGGCTGATGATACCCCTTCTATGCATAATCGCATAGATTACAGCGGGACGGTCAACGGGAGGGTAGTCGACCTGTCCTCATCGTCTCATATCCATCAATCTGACCCTGCCGTGGGAATTAATATCACTCCAAATGTTCCAAACCGTCGGCCGGCGGATCCTACCTTTTACATTGGGGAATCATCTGGTGTACATGCTGTTTCCAATCCTGTTCCTTCATATAGTCCTCTTCTCATTTCGTCCTCCGCTGACGGCCAAGCTGAATACTCCTCGCCGCATAATTCGATCGGCAGCGACATTGATACACTCCTTGGTAATCCTGACCTAGACATAGCTGCCCTTACAGTCTTTGACAAGGTCTTAGTTTCCCCTGATACGATCATTTCTCCGTCAAAGCTGTCCAATGTCACCATACGTAAAAAGAGGAACAATGGCCCTCGTCATCCTAGGGTTTCCCCTAGAATCTTGTCTCATATTCCTGATGGACTGGATAACCTCACTGATATTCCAGTCTCTGTGACCGATGACATCAATCTTATTATCCGGGCGCTTAGAGCAAGTCATCCCG
>CM076582.1:1461267888-1461320263 GCA_034641835.2 Pinus albicaulis
CTTGTCTCCGAAATGACTCTTTTCCTGTCCATGAACATACGGGGGCTGGGTGATGCCTCCAAACAAAATTGCCTGCGGAACATTATCAAATCTGCGAAACCTTGCATCATTTTGTGCCAAGAGACTCTCAGCAATCGTGTTAAGGCTATCAATTCTTTTCTTAGAATATGTAAAGGCTGGCGTGCTGCTGCAGTAGATGCGGTGGGGCATTCTGGTGGACTCATCGCCCTCTGGAATCCTTATTGGGGAAATTTTAAGGCTTTTAAATTTAATGGTGGGATCTTGCTGACCGGTCAGATAAGGGGTATTGCTGGCACCCTTAACATTGTCAATTTATATGCACCATATTTAAATAGACTGGCTTTCTGGAACAATTTTAAACTATCAGGTTTTCTTTCTTTGCGGAACTTGATCATTATGGGTGACTTTAATGCAACTATGCACATGCAAGAAATCTGGGGTGACAGGGCCAGGGTTGATGTTTTGGCGGACTTTCTGCATGAGTTATTCACGGATTCTCATATGGTGGACATTCGACCTACTCCGATTATTCCTACATGGACAAACAAAAGAACTGGATCCGAGTTCATTGGCAAGAGATTGGACCGTGCTATGGTCAAGGACACTCTTATACATTCTTCAGGTTTTCCCAGATCTGAGGTGTTGATCTCCCACATATCTGACCATATGCCGTTTACACTCTCCTGGCGGGTGGGAGACAAGCCTAAGGGGTTGCACTTCAAGTTCAATAGGGCCTGGTTGGAAGATGATGAATACATTCAGCTCATCCGCACGACATGGACACAGGATGTGATGGAGCCTGATTTGGTGGGTTGGAATCGGTTCCATTATAAAATGCAGCAGATGAAAGTAGCGTCTAAAAGGTGGGAGATAAACAAGAAAAAGGCCCTTAAGGAAGAATTGTTAGCAATTCAGCATAACATGAAATCCATTCATGAGGGTTTTACGGATCGCGCACCGGACAAACAATCATATGATATGCTCAAGTCCCTAACTGACAGGGAAAAGGAAATTCTCAGGATTGAAGAGATATATTGGAAATTGAAGAGCAGAAATAAGTGGTTAAAAGAAGGAGATCGCAACACAAATTTTTTCCATAAAAGTGCTTCTGATCATCGCAGCCGAAATGCTATTTGGCGGATCAAAAAACATGATGGCAGCTTTGCTAACTCCACTTCGGACATTCAAGCAGCTGCTTTTTGTCATTATAAGGCGTTTTATCAACAGAATCAAGAGATTGATGTCAACTGCCAACAATGGGTTATTGATCATGTACACAGAATCTATGAGGAGGATGATATCATTTCTCTGGACGCACAGATTACGCCCATGGAGGTTGAAGGGGTTCTGAAAGCTCTTCCTCACGACAAGTGCCCTGGCCCTGACGGATGGACCACTGAATTTTTCTCTTTCTTTTTTGATATAATGGGAGTTGAGCTGACTAATATAGTGGAACTTTTCAGAACATCTGGTCATATTCCTGCAAATTTAAATTCAACATTCCTTGCTCTAATTCCAAAAAATGACAACCCCTCTACATTTGCTGAATATCGCCCTATTGCTCTATGTAATTTGATCTATAAGATCATTTCCAAACTAATTGCAAACAGAATGAGAGTAACTCTTTCTAAACATATCTCCCCTGAGCAGTATGGTTTTTTACCTGGCAGATCTATTCACGATGCCATCGCGGTCGCCCAAGAGATTCTCCATTCCATTCATTCGGAGAAACGAGAGGCTTTGATTATGAAGGTTGACTTATATAAGGCTTATGATACACTGGACTGGTCTTACATCCGCCTGGTCCTTCTGAAGATTGGTCTGCCACTAAGAATCATCCGTTGGATCATGTCTTGCATAACCACTGTTCGATATGCTGTGATTGTGAATGGCCTACCTACAACTTTCTTTGAGGCGGGTCGAGGACTCTGACAAGGCTGTGCATTATCCCCTTTAATTTTCATTCTTGTCTTGGACGGATTCAGTCAGTTGTTGAATATGGCCACTCGTAAGGAATATTTCATTGGGTTCCAATTCTCGGAATTCATTTCCACCTCTCATTCTCTGTTCGTGGATGATATGTTGATGTTCGGGAAACTCAATAGGGATCACTGGTTTTATGTACACTTTCTTCTCAACAGATTTGCTGCAGCTACAGGTTTGTGCATCAACAAGTCAAAATCCTTTTTAATTTATGAGAGCGGTGATATCAATGAGATACAATTTATTGCTGATTTTCTTGGGGTCGATATTCAATTGATATCGAGGGGATTGAAATATCTGGGGTACACCATTAAGCCATGCGGGTATAAGCGTTCGGACTGGCTTTGGCTGATTGATCGATTCAGAAATAAAATCTCCCATTGGACCCATAGATGGCTATCTTTGGGTGGGCGTTTCATTCTTGTTCAAGCGGTGTTATCCCAAATCCTGGTTTATTGGGGCCATTTATTTTTCTTGCCAGCGAATATTGTTACTGATATCAATAGAATTATCGCTCGTTTTCTGTGGAATGGCTCTTCTAACTCTTTCAAATTCCACCTAGTCAAACTTGAATCCTTGAGCAGGCCCAAGGAGCATGACGGATGGGGTCTTTTGGACACCAGGATTTTTAACTTGGCCCTTCTCATCAAATCATTCTGGCGAGCTATCACGGGCACGGGTATTTGGTCTGATATTATTAGATGCAAATACCTGACAGGTGACACTGTACATAATCTTTTATGCAATGAATTCTATTTTCCTGCAAGCTACTCGTCTATATGGGGTAGCTTTAAGAAAATTCTGAGCCATACTGCTGATCGTTTAACGTGGCTCTTCCGAGATGGGAGTAGAATACTCTTGGGGGATATAAATATGCAAGGTTTTGACAGGAATGCCAAACTTTCGGCCAGGCTCACCCACAGATTGGCGCACAGGGGTATTTGTCTCCTATCCCAAGTTATTTACTCATGGACTTTTGGCGCCCCCATATTTAAAAACGCCACACAGCTGGGCATCCACGGAGAAGATGCTACAGAATGGGAGATTGTATCAGAATCATTACGTGCTGCTGGAGTAAGTCAATCAACGAGCGGCGATTGTATAGTGTGGGACGGGCCGACTAAAGGGAATCTTCCGATAGTTCGTGATATATATTTCAGAATCAATACACAGGTATACTCTGAACATTGTACCCGCTTTTTCGTCTCATACTGGAAAAGGCATCTGCCCACGAAAATTGTCCTATTTGGGTGGCTGACTTGGAAAGATAAAATTCTTACCTGGAATAATTTATTGAAAAGAGGTATGATGGGCCCAAGTAGATGCGCCCTGTGTGGATGTGCAGAGGAGTCCACCTCGCATCTCTTTTTTCTATGTCCGGTGGCTCTCCATATTTGGAAACTTTTCTCAGTGCACCTCATCGATCCAGCATGGTTTCCAGTCGATTTTATATCTGCTGCTGGGAAATGGGACTCACTGAAGAACATATATCGATCGTTACCTTTCATATTAATCTGGGAGGTTTGGAATGCCAGGAACCGGTTTATCTTCGATGGCGCCCTTATCAATATATCAAATATCTTTCGCGCCATTATGTGCAGGATCGATGATCTTCCCATTACTCATATTATCTCTATCGATGGTTCCCATAGGATTCGACCTCATGAGATTGTTTTACCTGCTGTTTACTTTGATGGAGCCTGCAAAGATGGGGTTATGGGATGTGGTGCCTAGATTAAAATTTCGAGCAGCGAAAGAATTCTCTTGCACTGGAATGGTGGCCCGAGCACCAACAACAAGGCATAATTTATGGCTCTCTGGGGTGGGCTCTATATAGCTGCCAACATGGAGATATCAGATGTTCATATATATGGTGATTCAACAATGGTCATTGGCAGTATTATGGATTGTCTACAGGTACAGTCCCCAGATCTACAGGGGTGGATCCACAGAATTAGACTTTTATGGCGTAGTTTAGGCTCCCATCCATTATCTCACATATACAGAGAATTGAATACGCGAGTTGATCGTCTGTCCAAATTGGGTCTTATATCTGAATTTGGCATCATTCAGGTGGTAAAATACAGGGATGGGTTTCAAATATGGCAATCCTCCTTTCCGATTCCATAAAGCTATGCATATCTTTGCTAATCCACTGGCAGTTCATTTATCCATCTAGTGGTAATTTTGTGTTTTGCTGTTCCTTATAATTTTGGTTGTCTCTAACCCTATCGACACATATCCATCTTGATCAAGCGAGCCACATACAGTTCATCAAGCAAGCCTGACGGTATACTGAAGACAACCAGCTGTGTTCTCTTATCTTCCCACTGAATCACTGTTTCAATCGCAATGCTCTGTGTATAGATGGCTTTTTGATCCTCTGTTTCTGTCTTATCACCCACCTTCTTCTATTTCCATCAAAACCCTTTCCGTTACTTTATCATTGTATCCATGGTCTCCATTTCATACGTTTTTCAGTGATTGAACTCATCTTCCTTTTCTGTTATACCTGAATCTCCTTTTATTCATCCACCGATCGCACACAATCATCTCCTGGTGCTGCCTATATACACATTGTTTGCTGATGCGTACTTCTGGTTTTTACTATTCAGATGATATATTGCTTGTTTTTCCAGACACTGACATTTCAGGATGGTTACGACTATCCTTTTTCTAACAAGCGAGTGGATTTATGGCCTCACAATGAATATCAGATCTATACATCCTTATGGAGCTGTCAAGCGAGCCAGACAATGCTACTGCTTTGGAGCTATCCATATTTCATCTACAAGCGAGCCTGAATTTCAAATCACATCAACACAACCTTTTGGAGCTGTCAAGCGAGCCAGACATTGCTACTGCTGTTTTTATAAAGCGAGACAGTTTTTGAATTATTGTTTATGCACCAGAGTTAAACAGTTTTTCATATTGGTAACATCCTCATGTGAACTTTTTACACCTTATGGACCTGTCAAACATCACTTACAAGCGAGCCTGAATAACAACTACAAGCGTGCTGAGCATTTTTCCACCATGAACTTATAGAAGGATTGCTGGAGTCCCGTTTATCTATTTAATTTTAAAACTACTACATAATATCTACCTTTACATCCATATTGTAGTGTTTTTCCTCTTCCCCACAGGGCCATCAAATATTATACAGGCGAGCCGGACCATCTTTTACTTTTTCCTTTGTTTCATGATATTGCAGAGTACAGCAATAGACCACTCTTTTTAGTGTCTCTTTTTGCTGATCTCGTTAATTTGAATTGGGTGCCCACCCCCCAGTTATGTATGGACACTACTTTTTTCCCCACGACTTCCTTTCTTCCTTAGAAGATGTCTCTGGGGATTGATGTTTTGGCTCATGTTTTTTCTCATCTGCCCTAGATGGAATGTAATGTTTATGAATTATGCACTTTCAATATAAACATTGTTTTTTTCTTTCTGAAAAAAAATAAATTCACAATCATTTACTGACAAATCGATTAAGAGTTTGAATCATATGTCTCACCAATCGATTGAGAGTTTGAATCATATGTATCACCATCCTCATAATTTACAACAGCGAGCCGAACGCCGGTAAGTTGAGATGAATCATTGCCTTTCGCTATTTCTCTTAAAGATTCAAAATATTCTTATAATTTTTTGCAAGGTTTACCGGTTTGATACTGAACATCTTCATCCAGGGCCCGTTTCCTAAGAGAACCTGTTTATCAAATTCGCATGTGGAGAGTAACGTCGTAGATCTGGCCCTAAAATAACTCGGGTATTTTCTGGCTCGAAATTTATGCGCCGCAGGGGATTTTAGTATCAAAGAGGAAAATTCAGTGGCTCGTTATTTATATATAAAATTGTATCGCATGATCTCCACGTGCAATATTCTAAGTCAAATATTTTAAATGTCCACAATATGCAGAGCATTGAGGACGAGTCATCATTTTAACGCTTTTTAGTTCAATCCCTAAACATTACCCTTAGTTCAGTCCCTAAACCTTACAATCATTTTATAATTAAGTTTTCGGAGGGATTATAGGTTCGACGCCTACCCTGTGCGTAACTTCTGGAGGAATTCGTCGCTTTCAGGCAGGATTCAGTAAAAAAAACATTAAACTCTGAACTAAATCTGGCAGTAACCACTACACTGCATATATATTATGCACCCTGGCACATAATCATATGTTTCAGCTGTCGTAAACTAACTCTGGATTGTGTTAATGTTATTAAAATCGAGCACTTAACTAAGCATGATAGTTGTTGGCATAACACTAATAATTAGTGTATATATATTTCATATATCAAGCTATGAATACTGAGATAAGAAAAGACTTTTAAGGGTATAAAACATACTTTATAAATTTAATGCCTTAGCCATAGCTCCTTTCCAAATTCCGTAGGGCCAGTAAGGTCCCAAGGGTTTGAACAATTTGCTCCGATACCATGAGTAAGATCCTAAATTTCAGAATTAAAAATGATTAACAAAATTTATACTACACAATCCAGAGTGGGATTTTTGAAGCAAAATATATATCAATTCACAATTTAATACTTACCTGGAATCGTGTTTGAAAATGTTCCTGATCCGCCATGGCTTCAACTCCTGTTACCAAACTGCCATTTTCCTCCTAGCCTATTTGGGGTCAACCTCTCTGGTCCCGAGATCTAGAAGACAAATCTTTTGGCCCTTGTGCCCAAAACTCCAATAACAATCGAGATCACTCCATGACTCTGTTAGAACTCACTGCTCATGTCTCCCATAGTTAGAACTCCTTTGACAACATCTGGGTCAGTTTTCCCACCTCATTGACCCATGCCCATCAAGTCCCCCCCCCCTTCTCCTTTTATACACAAATCCCCTAAGATATTTATTAAAATATTCTCCGATTTCTAAAATATCTTAGATTTATTAAAATATTATTATTTAATAAATATCTTGGATTTCTAAAATATCTTAGATTTATTAAAATACAATTATTTAATAAATATCTTGAATTTATTAAAATATCATCATTTATTTGCATAAGTCAATGCTTTTACTTTCCTTTGAGAAAAATATTAGTTTATGTTATGATAGTGGTAGGTATGACTTTTACTTTACAATACATTCATTATATTCTAGTGAGTTAGGTATTTACTCAATACTTTCAATAATTCACTTATTACTCTATACTGAGATTTTTTTATAATTGATCAATGCATGTACTAGTGCAGTACACATGATACATGCATATGTAGCTATCATATGCATGCTAATATTTCTATGTTCCATATAATTCGAGTTGGGTCATTACACTCTACCTCCAAGGGCTAATCACTCTGGGTTCTAGTCACAATCTTCCGAGCGTTGACAATGCCTTTGGTCTATTGTTTGGCTAGCTTGCTGGTTGCTTGATGGCCTTGATTTGGCCATCAAATCGATATCCTGAGTTGACCCGTAGTGAGATGCTGCCTTGTTCCTTATGCCATTGTTGATGTTTGACAACCCTTGTTGCTTTTCTACTTTGTGGCTGACCCCCTCACCCTGCACCTACACTCACCCTTCACCTACACTCACCCTTATCCTTGGTGCTTCTGTTGGATTTGGACGTCTGTTTTCAGGGGCTCGTCTCTCATCCTCTACAACCACTGTCAGATCTGCCACTTACTGCAGTTCCTATCAACCTGATATCGTTCTTTGACGCTTGATCGAACTCCTTTGCTGCCAGTGCTGACTTGTCCTTTTTGTGCCACCTCCTCTACCTTGTGCTTTGCACCTTTCTCTCAGCCTTGTGGTTAAACAAACGACTGTTGTGCTTGCTGTGACTGCAATTGCGAACACCCTTTGCCTCAACCTTTTGTTGCTCATTGTTGGTATGTGTTTTGCTGGTGGTTGGTAGTTTCCGACACCCTGATGTGTGGCTTGAATGGGTCTGACGACCTACTAAAGTTGTCAGCCCTCACTCCCTTTTGTTTTTTAAACTCAACCAAACATTTTGGCTTCGCCTTCGCCCCACCCCCCTCACTTCTATGTAGTAATAAACTCACACTTGCATGATTGATTTCCTTTGAATCGTTTAAAAAAATTATGCTTGGTATGATCACAGCTAAATCTGGCCCCAACAATCCTATAAGAACCTAGCTTCTTACTTGAGTTAGAGATCATTTTTTAGAGTTTCTTGTTTTGATACCATGTTGTTTTTCTTGCAAACCTAGCACCCGTTAATTAATCGACCTAACAGATTACAAATCTACTGAATGAAAGCATAGTTAGGTTCTTAACTTAATTAGTGGAAGCATAAATCACATTAGCCAATCTCAATGACAATGACACTTGAGTATATTCTACTTGATCAACACCTTTTCATTAAAAACTTAGAATTTCCCTAGGCTCTCGTATTGGGATAATGGGCCAATTGAGTCAATAACATATTACAATATACTTTGGATTTGATCTAGCAAATCAAGGCCTGGATTGGTCCTTAATCCCCTTTGTTGATCTAGATCTCCAAGCTCCCCTTCTGCACTTCCTCAAACTTACACACTAGAGTATCACACTCCTCATTAAGAAACTTATCTCAATCTTGTGTTATTGTATGGTGTGTCTTCTTCCTCTCCTTAGTCTTGCTTTTATAACTTTACATTGAGCTAAATCCCTAAAGCTAATATCCAAAGTGATTGAGAGTCGAGATTAGATCTCACCTCACTTGAGATCAAGGGCCGAGATTAAAACCTATACCTTAAAGTAATTGTTTCACTTTTCCTCAGTTTACTCTAGCTCAATTATCCAACATAATAATTATATGCTCTTCTTAGCCAAAACTTAGGTCAAAATACAAAAGCAACTTGCTCACAATAGTGCAAGTGTCTAAGGAGAACTTGGGCGACTTTTGCATGCATAGACACTTGGGCCTCTACAGAAATACCTACCCAAGCTACAAAAATCAACATCTTTTATTGTTACAATTGAGATGGGCCTTTGATGTATTTATATTCATTACTGTAAAACATGTTCTTCATGTTAGAGTGAAAAGAAAAATATATTTTTGAGTCAAGTCCATTTGGACTTTTAAAAGAAGAAATTTTGAATTTTTGGCTCTAAAGTTAGTTAAGTCGACCTCCCTCCAAGTCAAGACGGCCCAGACAAAAGACACACCCATTCGACTCGACAAAGCACTATATAAAGCCAATTCGACCTCCTCCACAAGGCAACAATTCGATCTCTCTTAAGTAAGAATCTTTTGGGCATCTAAGAAATGGGCAAGAAGGACCAAGAGAATGAAGAAGGATGAAATCATCTGTTTCTCTATCTAGCTCGCACATGTGGAATTCCTCTCTCTCTCTAGTTCCCATCTTTTTCTGGGCAGTTGCAGTTGCAGGACTGAAATTCTGGGTTTCTGGGCATTTACTGGGAGGCTGAAATTCACTGAGGGCAGGTCAAAAGGTGTTGGAAATACTGAGAGGGGGGGCAAATCAATATTTCTTTTCAATTGTTATTTTTACCGGTTAGATTACTTATATTTAGAACACAAAATGAACAATAAGAATGAAATGATTTTATTAATTTCTTCTTTCCAAAAATCAAGTACAATATATGTAGGGCTCCAACCCTAGATGAAGACACCGATCTTCAATCTCCCAGACTCAACCCATATTTTCCAAGCACCGACTTGGACTTTCAAGGCTCCAACCTTGTCAATTTTGAGGCACCAACCTCAAGGGCTCCAACCCTGTATCTGGTCCAGGCTCCGACCTGGTTTCTTGAGGACTCCGATCCTCTAGGGCTCCAACCCTATTCTCCAAGGCAACAACCTTGTCTTTTCAAGGCTCCAACCCTTTACTTCGTCCAGATATACTTAGTTGTACTTCACGTCTCCCAATGTTCTCTTTAACGAGCCCTGTTAATCTTCGTCTTCACTGTAGTCTCCACGTTATGTCATTAATGACAACCTTGATCTCTTCACATGAAGGTGTCTCTACTGTCCTTCATGGTACCCAATCAAATCATCCAAGTTACCTCATGATGGCTAATGCATCATGGTCTTCAACATTATCTCCACAAGGTCTTCAACACATGTATCTAAGAATGTCTTCAATAGTATCTCCAAGGTCAGTCAAGGCTACTTAACAAGAAGGCTCCAATTTGGGATCTTCTTCAAGGTCACTCCATAAATACTTCAATCAAAGTCTCAAAAACCCTTCACTAACTTTGATTAGTGATGTGCTTACTTATATGTCCTTGACCAAATTCTTCATTGTTCAACGTATCACTAATGTAGGCTCTTCTTTACTGTTCAACGTATCACTGCACTAGTTCTGAGCCACAGAAGCACTGCAGGTACGAGCTTCAGCAAGTTTGCACAAGTCTGAGGGTAAGTTTATGTGCTCGTAGCTTATTCCATCTCCAAGTCAAGTTTCCCTGTGGTGAGACTGCTTTTAGGTGATAATATCCTAGTCACATGATTGATGCACCAAGTTTGGACATATTCCAGTAGGTCTGAGCCACAAAAGCACCAGATATGAGGAGTATCTAACTTGATCTGAGCTGCTGTAGGAGAGTCCAAATTTCGTGACTAGATCCGAGCTCCTGTAGCTAATGTAATTCACCCAAACCTTGTTCTATCCAACCTATGATGTTTGAGTCACAAAACACTAGATTTGAGGGTAATCACAACGAGGTCTCCACGATTTAAGAGACTATCTGCTGACATAGGTCTGAGCCACACAAAGCCTGCTCCAATATGAGTCCACATGTCTCAATTCTATGGAGTTTGAACTTCAGAAAGTCTGCAACAGTTTTGAGGGTCATCACTGAAATTGCAATGCCATTTGGTGTGATCTTTTAAACCCAAACAAGAATTATTTTCGGTCTCTAAGTCTCCTCTCCTCGGTGCTATTCCTTGTTGTATTAACTCTGAATTTCTTGACCAAAAATTTGATCTTGGAAATGAAGTCTGAAACTGTATATATAGTGTTTTATGCAAGCTGAACTGGAAAAACATGTCCCTGTTTGGAGGCCGACTTGTGTCCTTGAGCATAGGTCGACTCAATATCAGAAATATATTTTTTAACTTAAAAATTCGATATCTCACAAACTACTAGGAGTTTCGGGACAAATAAGGGCTCATTGGAAAGATGAAAAAATCCTCTTTAAGATGGTCGAGGTCCCATGTTGAAAGATTGCCTCTAAGATTGGAAAATTTGTTTTCTTTGTGACTGTCCTTAAATTTTATGCATAAAAAGTTTAGGACAACGTGACTTCTTCATTCTTTGGCTTCCTCATTGTTATCAATGTCATCATAGAATCATGTAGGACATCCACGTCATCATGATAATGTCCATCAATGAGTGTATCATCCATGTCATCACATAATGGTGCAGTGATATGTTATAGTGAAACATCATTAGGAGAACTCCATAATAGTCTTCCAATCCTCAAATGATCTCCAACCATGTTACCACCATCAAGTGTATGACATCATCAAGTATCATTGAGTATGGTCATTCTTCAAGATTCTCACATCATTAAGTATATGACTCCATATGTCATTAAGGGGTAAGGTCTAGATCATCAAGTGCATACAACATTAGATCAAGGACTTCTTAGGACTTCTTCATTAGTGGTTTGACATCTTCGTGGCTTGAAATATTCATTGATGGCATCCTTGTTAACCAAGAGTTATGACATCATCATCTGGAACCAAACATCTATTGTCTTCAACCTTATCATCACATTTTGGGGCATCTCATGAATATTTTCCATCTCGGCCAATGCCATATTGACATCAATGACAAACTTGATTAACAAAAGGCAGAGTTGTTGGACCAGATTGGAGGCTTGGCTTGGGGGGTGTTGAATAGGTTTGACCATGGATTTGTTGAAGGTCAGTTTGACCTAGTTGTTGACTAGATGTCTAGGTGTGTTTATTTTTGAAAAGAAGATTTTTTCAATTGAAAATGTTGAAGGGTTTTTCCCCTTAGTGGGCTTTCCCAGGGTGAATCTTGCGCTCTCTCTATGCATTGTGATCTTTATTGTTATACTGCTTTTATATGGTTGAATTTTTGAAGTATAGTCGCTTAATGATATACTGGAAAAGTCAAAAGAAGATCAACATCATTAGAAGTAATTATGAGTTTTCAGAAATATTGTGTTTATTTCTATTTCACTTGAAAAATAAACATGGTATCAGAGCTTTGGTGATAGAAGGAACATTGAGATCACTCTTGAAGAAACACTACACATAAATCACTACTGTTGAGTCCTTGTTGATCTACATCCATGGATTCTTCTATGAAATTAGAGAACAAGTTAGAAGGGGCTTCAAATTTCAAGGCTTGGAAAACTAGGATGATCTTGCAAATAACAAAGTTTTGGATATTGTGAAGGGCAAGGATGTAAAACCAACATATAGTGCAGGAAAAGAGAAGTTAATGGAAGATGACATTATTGCCATGAGTCTTATTGTGAATTACATTAGAGATCACCTGATCCCCTATATTGTAAAGCTTGAATCTTCAAAGGCGATGTATGATGCCCTAACTAATCTATTTACAATCAACAACATTGGTTAAGTCATGGGTTTGAAAAATGAACTTTGTGATGTGAGGATGACAAATGATGACATTGTGGCTTCACATTTTATAGGAATCTCTCAACTGAGAGACCAATTTCAAGCAATTGATGAAGTCATCTCTGAAAAGGAACTTGTGCCTTTAGCACTTAATGGACTACCTAGATCATGGGATGCATTTGCAACTAGTATAAGCAACAGGAAGGGCGTTCCCTCTTTTGAAGAACTATGGACCTCTTGTGCTCAAGAAGAATTGAGGCTTATATCAAGAAATATAAAGGAAGAAGACTCCCAAGCATTCGCAACAAGTTTCAAGAAGAAGAATGGAGGAAAGAAGTTTGGTTTCCAAAATAAAAAGTGAAAAGGGAAACCTGCGATATAAGGAAATAAAGATATGTCAAAGATTCAATGCTATCATTGTCGCAAATTTGGTCACTACATGAGCTAGTGTTCCGAAGGAGAGAATGATAGAAAGAGGAAAGGAAAACAACATGCTTCCGCAATAGACATTGATGAACATCCAAAGAAATCTAAAGGTGACAAAGATTTCTTTTACTCTTTTGCTCTAATAGGTTCTATTGTAGATGACGATCATATGTGGCTGGTAGATAATGGTGCTTCAAAACATATGACAAGAGATTGTGGCAATCTCACTAACATGACAGAAAGAAGACTAGCACAAAGGGTAGAGCTTGGAGGCAACCACAATTATGCAGTCAAAGGAAATGGAAATACATCCATTGAGTTGGAATCTAGTAACAATGTTCATCTCAGTAATGTGCTATATGTGCCAGGTTTGAGAAATAATTTAGTCTCTCTTTCATGTTTAGAAGATAAAGGAGATAGAGTAGCATTTGTTGATGGAAAAATACTTGTATGGCTTAAGGGATCTAGTATAGATGATGGTTGAGTTATTGGAATTCATGAAGGAAGATTGTATAGACTCTTGGGTCAACCAGCTCAAGCTTAAGTACATGATAAAATAAATCCATGTGAACTATGGCATAGGAGATATATTCACCTTCATTATAGAGCCTTGCCTGCTTTGAATCAATTGGTTTCAGGTGTGCTAGAATTGCAGATAGAACATGAAGGTGTATGTAAAGGTTGTGCACTTGGAAAGAATATCAAGAAGTCATTTCCAAGCAGTGATAGTAAATCCAAAGAAATATTGGGTCTGATTCATTCCGATGCATGTGTTCCCATGCCAGTGAGATCAATTGGAGGTTCACTATACTATGTAGCATTTATTGATGACTTCTCTCGTAAGACGTGGATATATCTCATGAAGACCAAGGATGGAGTCTTCGCCAAGTTTCAAGAATTGAAGGCTAAAGTAGAGAACTTGACAGGAAAGAAGATTGGGATTCTAAGATTTGACAATGGAGGAGACTACACTTCAAAAGATCTTGTTTCCTTCTATAAAGAAGTTGGGATTAAGAGAGCGCTGCTTGTCCCCTATAATCCCCAACAAAATGGAGTGGCTAAAAGAAAGAATAGGTCCATTGAAGAATCTGTCAAGACTGTGATGCATGATCAAGAATTTCTTACGTTTTTATGGGGAGAAGCATCCTTAACAAATGTATACATTCATAATAGAAGTCCTCATCGAATTCTCGAAAATATTACTCCTAAAGAAGCGTAAGCGTTCACTAGACAAAAGCCAAAGTTTGGCATTTGAGAATCTTTGGTTGCCCAATTTACATCCATGTTCCTAAGGATAAGAGGAAGAAGCTAGAACCTTCAGGAAAGAAAGGAATATTTATTAGATACAGTGAATCATCAAAGGCTTATAGAAGCTACATTCCAGAACAACGAAAGGTTGAGGTCAGCCGGGATGTTGCCTTTGATGAGAAGGTTGCATATTGAAAGTATAAAGAAGTTTTTATGGACTCCAATGATGAAGAAAAGCATGAGGATTCTAAGGAAGAAAGTTCAAGTTCTATAGAACATCGTAAAGAGCCAAAAGGACCTTGTGAACCTGTAGAACCAGTTGTTGTTCCTAAGATCAGGGAGATACCATCATGGCTTAGATCTATCCTGGAAGAAGCAAAAGGACATGTAGCTCCAAATGTAACATCTAGAGAAAGTATGAAACCTAAAAGGTTATCTAGTTATGCAACTCTTATGACTAATCTTATTGATGCAAAACCTTTCTTTTAGGAAGAAGCAACAAGCCAACAAGTATGGAAGGATGCTATGATTGAAGAATATGAATCCATCATGAAGAACGATGTAGGAGAGATTGTTCCGAGACTTGAAGTGAAGTCTGTGGTGACTTCCAAATGGATATACAAGATCAAACATGTTGCAGATGGAAGTATTGACAAATACAAGGCACAATTTGTGGCTAGAGGGTTCTCCCAGAAAGGGAGAAGACTATGACGAGATCTTTGCTCCAGTTTCTAGGTACACCTCTATTAGATATATTATTTCTCTTGCTACTTCTTTGGGTTGGAGTTTACATCAGATGGATGTGAAGACTGCTTCCCTCAATTGTGTAATTGAGGAAGAGGTGTACAAAGAGAAACCTCAAGGTTTTGAGTTGCATGGGAAGGAGTCTCACGTTTGCAGGTTGAAGAAGGCCTTGTATGGACACAAGCAAGCTTCAAGACCTTGTTATGCTCTAATTGATATATATATGACAAGAATTGGATTCTCTAAGAGTGATGCTAATCCAAACCACTATTTCAAGGTTGTGAAGAATGCACTTGTGATTCTACTGCTATATGTTGATGACTTATTTCTAACAAGTGTTGAGTCTCTTATTATTCAGTGCAAGAGGCAGCTGGCCTCTGATTTTGACATGAAGGATCTTGGCTTGATGCATTATTATTTAGGACTGAAAGTGTGGCAGGAGCTTGGAAAAATATTCCTTAGTCAAGGAAAATATGTTATTGAGATCCTTCAGAAGTTTGACATGATGGACTGCAAATCCATGACAACTCCCATGATGACTAATTTGAAGAAGTTGAGAGAATTTGAGTCCAATTTGGTAGATCCATCCATGTATCGGTGGTTGATTGGCTCGTTGATGTATTTGGTTAATACCAAGTCGAGTATTTTCTTTGCAGTGAGCTTGTTGAGCCAATTCTAAGTGGAACTGAGACATGAGCATTGGATTGCAACAAAGCACATATTGAGATATCTATGTGGTACTATAAATTATGGTTTGAGATATGTCTCAAATAGTGATGTACAATTGCAGAGATATACAAATTATGACTAGGCAGGGAGTGCAGATGACAGGAAGAGTACTTCAAGAGTATGCTTCAGTTTGGGCTGCGCTATGATATCTTGGATGAGCAGGAAGCAAAAATTTGTCACACTCAACACTACAGAAGCAAAGTACATCACAACCAACGAAGCTTGTACTGAAGCAGTGTGGCTTCAAAAGTTGTTTTGAGAATTGTTCGACCATGAGTTGGAACCCACTGTGATATATTGTGACAATCAAAGTTGTTTGAAGCTTTTAGAGAATCCTGTGTTCCATGGCAGGTCAGAGCACATAGAAATCAAGTACCACTACATTCGTGACATGGTGCAAAAGAGAGCAGTAAGGCTTGAGTACATCATTGATGAGAAAACAACATATATTTGGACGAAGACTCTGTCCAGAGAGAATTTCGTATACTTCAGGGACAAGCTGGGGCTTGTGGAGATTACTCTCTAGTTGAGAGGGAGTGTTGATATGATAACATCATGGAAAATCATTCTCTTTGTGTCAAATATGTTGACCAGTTGGGGAGAATGGTCTAGCAGAGGATAACCATTCTCTCTACGTCAAAGCTGTTGACCAGTTGGGGAGAATGGTCTAGCAGAGGAAAACCGTTCTCCCTGTGTCAAAGATGTTGAATGGTTAGGGAGAATGGTCCTAGAAGCCGAATATCAGTCAGTTGAGTGTGTGAATTTCAATATTAGGCTCAGTCTCCCTAGTTTGGATGAGGAGCTCATTTAACATCGGGCCAATTGCTCATGTAGAGTGTGGCCTTTGGATTTTCACCGTGAGTCAAAGAGCTTGACTAGGATGGTGAACCAAGACTAGTCTAGGTCAAGAGTACCGACTGAGATTATGGGTCAGTGGTATCGACTAGAGTTATGAGAACTAGTTGAAGCTAAATGTTATGCCATGTATTAAGAGTACTAATTAGGATTATGGGTTAGTGGTATTGACCAATTGTGGCAACTAGTTGATGCTGACTAGATGATGCTGATGATTTATCTTCTGTTAGAAATGCTGACAAGGTTGATTATGATTTGTTATAACATTTTCATAGAGAATTTTTTTCAACTTGAGAGCATCTAAGACAATCATTATGAATACCTCCCTAGTTAAGATGGAGTGTTGAATATTGTAACTGTGGTCGGTCTTCATAATGTATATTTTGGCCCTTGATGTATTTCTATTGATTATTGTAAAGCCTGTTCTTCATGCTAGAGTTAGAATAAAAATATATTTTTGAGCCATGTCCATTTGGACTTTTAAAAGAAGAAAATTTGAATTTTGAAATTGAATTTTTGGCTTAAAAGTTTGTCAAGTCGGCCTCCCTCCAAGTGAAGTTGGATTAGGAAGAAGACATACCCATTCGACCTAGTAAAACACTATTATTTGGCGGACAAATCACTCTTGCCGACAAGAGTGATCTCCCTAGGCTTACAAGTCAAATCTAGAACAAACAGGACAACGCACACTATTTTTCTCTAGTAAATTTTGAATGAGACTTGTTTAATGAAATACGTCTTCACTTAAATCCTCTTCCTGCTTGATTTCCTGCTCCACTTCATTCTTTGAAAAATGGAACGTACAACTACAAAGACATACAAAAGGATCAAAATATACTTTGGATGAATAAGTTTAAGCAAATACTAATTACAAGATCAAGGAGCTCGGATACAATGAATGCGAATAATAAGAAAATCATGTGAGAAAAAATAAATATTGTAATAACAAATAAGAGGGAGATATTACAACCCAGACCTTGATGTCATAAGCCTTCACTCAAAGATCTCCAATCCTTCCTTTGAAGACAAGACTTCAACCTCAATTGGACAACATAAGCGCATAAACCAAGTACTTCAAAAGCCAACCCCTTCCCCTTTGATATGCACTATATTTATAGGAGAGGAGAAGAGGTTGGAGATCCATTTTTCCATGGGACGAGAGGAGGACGGGGTTGGAGATCATCGGATCAAGATGATCATTAGATCGATCTTGCACCTCTCCAAAAGAGGAACCCAATAAAAATATTGGTATCTTCATCTGAGCATCACAAGATGGAGTTTGGACCTAGTTGTCCAAAATTAACACCCCCTCTCAACTAGGGAGAACTCCATCCACCTGTGCAATCAAAACATCGTGCGTCATCCCACCGTAACTTGCTTTTCTGGCTTCTTTATTTCATAACAGAAGTGGGTCAGTCACAAAGACATCATTCTCGGTTGACAGATTCAGCCCAGAGGTCCGAAACCTCACTAGACTTGATCCCAGATCAAGTGGTTGGACCGTGCCATCCTAAATAGAGAGTACGACAATCTCTGATGCATCCATTAGTCTTTTCTACTAGTATTTAACTTTTCCCACCTCACTGGCCAAATGAGAGGTACTTCCCATGAGCCTTGAACTCAATGGGTAGGATGCATACGGGGCACAGATAATGAGAGGTGAAACAACTTAATCATCACAACGGTGGGGCAGAAGCACACCAACAAGGTTCGACAAGCCTAGCCCTGTGGTTTCTTATAGCTCCGAGAAGCTATCCCCAAAGCCCTCCAGAGCTCCCAAAGATCATCGTCCAACATGACCCTCAGCATAGGGTCGTTCCACGATACAAGGACTCTCATGGAAGGTTACGAACTTGACCTTCCCCAGGGGCTTTTTGAGAATATCCACGACCTGCTCATCAGTTCCTATATGATCGAGCCTTACGGCGCCTCATTGTACCATATCCCGGATAAAGTGGTGCCTGATATCAAAATGCTTGGATCAATCGTGGAACATGGGATTCTCGGACAACCGAATCCCACTCTGGTTATCACAGAGTATCACGGTGGTATCTAGCACATGCCCAAACATCTCACTGAAGAGCTTTCGCAACCAAAATGCTTCACAACAAGCCAAACTTGCTACAATGTATTTGGCCTCCGCGGTGCTCGAAGCCACCAACTTCTTCTTCTTGCTCATCCATGATATCGAAGAAGATCCAAGTGTGAAGCAACATCTCGATGTGCTTTTATGATCCACCACACTACCAGCCCAATCGGCATCAGTATATCCAAGGAGTGTCACGCTCCCGACAGTGTATCTCAGCCCATGGTTTATCTTCCCCCGAAGTTAGCTTAGAAGATTCTTGGCACCAACCCAGTGAGTGTGATGAGGCTCAACCATTTGTTGACTCAAAGTGTTTGCTGAAAAACATATGTCCGAACGGGTGTTCACTAAGAACATCAGGGCCCCTACGAGTTGACGATACTTAGTAGGATTTGCTAACACGAACCCAGCAGTGGTGCCACTCAACTTCATAAAGTTGAGCTCCATCGGTGTCGACACGGACTTACAGTACACCATACCAAATCTTTCCAGAAGCTTCACATTGTATTTTCCTTGAGAAAGGAAAATCTCGTCAGGTCTCTGCCAGACCTCCAGGGCTAGGAATTAATGCATCAGTCCTAGGTCCTTCATCTCGAACTCAGCAGAGAGCTTCCTCTTGCACTGATGAATGAGAGGGTTAGCACCTATCAGGAAGAGGTCGTCCACATACAACACCAGAATGAGAGGCTTCTCTCTATCAACCTTGAAGTAAAGGTTCGGATCAGCATTACTACGAGTGAAGCCCAACTTCATCAGGTAGCTATCTATCCTCTTGTACCAAGCTCTGGGTGCTTGCTTCATCCCATAGAGGGATTTCTCAACCTGTAGACATGGGTGTCCCGATCTTGGACTTTGAACCCTAGAGGTTGCTCCACATACACCTCTTCCTTTATCGCACCATGCAGAAATGCGGTCTTCACATCCATCTGATGAAGACTCCATATTTGCGTAGCAGCAAGGGCTATGATAGATCGTATGGTGGTATATCGGGCCACATGTGTAAATATGTCATCATAGTCTATGCCTTCCTTTTGAGAAAATCCACGGGCAACGAATCTTGCCTTGAACTTTTCAGCACTTCCATCAGATCCATGCTTGATCTTATAGAGCCATTTCAAGGTGACAACTTCTTTGTCCTCCGGTCTTGGAACCACATCCCATACATTATTCTTCAATATGGACTCATATTCTTCGTGAATAGCATCCTTCCAGACTTGATGCTTTACGACTTCCTCAAAAGATCCAGGCTCAGATTGTACAATAGTACTCATGGCTGCTAGATACCATTGGTATCTATTCGGCTTCTTGCTTTCATGGAATTTCCCCCCTTGGGGCCATATGTCCCTCGGCATCCTTGAGAGTGTCCCTGAGCCATGATGGTCTCTTCCCCAGTGAAGGAGGTGGATCAATCGGGTCCATTGGTCCTTCAGCATCGATCATTGTCTCATCCTTCGGTTCTTCTTGATTTCCAGGCCTTGCTTCATGATCTTCCTTAGATCTCGGAAGATTGACTACTTTCCTTAGAGAAGCATCTTCGTCAAAGGTGACATCATGGCATATCTCCACTTCCCTTTGACCAGGCACATATAATCTATAGGCCTTCGAAGTTTCGCTGTAGCCCAAAAACATTCCCTTCTTCCTAGAAGCATCCAACTTGCTCCTCTTCTCTTTTGGCACATGAAAATAAACAGGACATCCAAAAAATCTAAAATGTGAGATGTCAAGTTTCTTACTAGTGAAAACCTCTTCTGGAGTTTTGGAGTCCAGAGTGGAATGTGGGCATCGGTTTTGTATGTACACAACATTTTTTGCAGCTTCTCCCCACAGAAACTTCTGTAGACCCTGGTCACATAGCATGGCATGGGAAACTTTCACAATGGTCTTGTTCTTTCATTCAGCAATGCCATTATGCTCAGGAATATAGACAATTGTGGTCTCCATCTTGATGCTAGCTTCTCTGCAAAAGTTCTTGAACTCGTTCATCTCATATTCAGTGCCATTATCGGTCCTCAATATCTTGATCTTCTTTCCTGTCAGATTTTCCACCAAGGATTTGAAGGTACGGAACCACATGAAAGCCTCATCCTTCTTCTTCAAGAAGTATATCCAGGTTTTGCGAGAGAAGTCATCTATGAATGTCATATAATAAGAACATCCTCCCAAGGATGTCATAGGTAGCATCCCAGACAGATCAGAATGTATCAATTGCAAGACATCAGATGTCTTTGTGACACTTGAGGGAAAAGGTCCCCTTGTATGCTTTCTTTCGGCACAACCCTGACATACACCTTCATGATTATTTGAAAACTCGGGCATCCCCATTACCACCTTCCTTGCTTCGGGAAGGGCCTTGTAATGAAGGTGTCCAAACCTTCAACGCCATAGTTCAGTCTGTCGAATAATATCACACGTCATCGCTCCCAGTGGACTTCCTCCAACCTGGTAGAGTGTATCAACTCTAAACCCAATCGTGATAGCTTCCTTGAAGCTCTTCTTCTAGATGCGCACCTTCCCATCAATGAATGCCACATTGAAACCTTTGTCTTCCATGGCCGATATAGAGACAAGGTTCTTCTTCAAATTAGGTACATAGAGTACATCCTGTAAGCGTTACGACGGTCAACAAGATGTACTCTATGTCAACAAGGTACGTTACGACGGTCAACAAGATGCTTCAACCAGCAAAGTCTCAATATTGTTAGCCAACCAGCAATGTCACACAACCCTCTAGGACAACCAAATGGTCAACTCAAAAGTCAACCCAAAAAGTCAACGGTCAACACAAATAACAACAACAGCTAGGTCAACACTGCAAGGTCAAAGCCAACGTTTTGCCTCGGGAATAGTGCCAGAAAATGGGATTAGGAAAATCGAAAATTTGGAAAATTTTCGGGTTGATTTGACCTTGCGTTGACCAAAGTCAACGCTGGTCAAAGTTTACTGCAGAAACCCTAGACCAAAATCAGAAATGTGCTGCTGCTGGAAATTTCCCACGTGTGGAGAGAAGAGCCACCAAGGACATCGAACCAATCAGATGAGGAGAGAGAAATGTGTGAGGATGAGATGAGTGAAAATTTCCTCTAACGTTGACCAATATATATCCATTAGTGAGGGTGTGTGACACAACTGCTGGGGCACAAAACCTTAAGGCCGACTTGCACATATCTTGAATAAATTAAAAATAAATGTTCTGCTCATTGGATCAAGATGATCTTTAGATCGATCTTGCACCTCTCTGAAAGAGGAACCCAATAAAAATATTGGTATCTTCATCTGAGCATCACAAGATGGATTTTGGACCTAGTTGTCCAAAATTAACAGATCTGCTGCACCGATTTTGCCGCATTGTGTTTTTCCGGGGACTTTCGTCCAAAAATAACGGTGTCCTATGTGTATATTTTTCTTTGCTCAGTTTCCTTGTGGGTTTATCTTCAAAACCAATGTTATGCTTCCACAACTTCAAAGGCTTTAAATGTGGGGCATCTTTCAAATTATCATCCTTAATGCTTCTATCCCCTTCAGATGATTTAAAATATAAGTTCCTTAACTCTTCTAAATCATCATCCTTAAGTTCCGTATTTATTTTTCCACAAGCAACTGCCTCTTGAAATCTTGATTTAGGTATAATTGTGTGACTTAAAGTGCTAAAGAATTCAACAAGTGGCTTCCCAATAGGGAATAAGACCTGCTTGATTTCCTTTAGGGCCTCAACAATTCATGCATATTCGTCTGAAAAATTGAAATCATTGCAAAATTGAGACACTAATACATCTCGGTCTCTTGTCTTCATCTTTATTTCTTCCTTCGAGAACCATGCTTGACGGAGTGCACCCAAAGTGTGGATGAATTGATGTAGCCATAAATCAGTAGAAATCCAACCTTCTTCCAAAAAACACTACATGTTTGAACATGCTTCAACTAGCTTGTAAGACCTTCAAAAATAGGAACTGTAAGCATTCCCTTCTCAGGTACAGTGAACTGAGACAACATGTTAGATTTAACTGAATCCCATGTTTGGAACTGGTTGTGGTGGATCCCCACGACCGAGAAGGAGTAGCTTGTAAGGAAACATCCATTAGAGGAAGCCTTTGCCTTTATTCAATATCCAGTTCAACTTCTTTGAGAAAATCAACGATAGGAATAATACCATTAAAAGTAGGGTTGTTACCTCAATACCAATTCATCGTGTACATCAAATAGTTGAACATTTCCTAAAATATAACTCATAATCCCCCTACTTCCATTCTTCCAGTGCAAACTCTAAACCCACTTCAGTTGGTTGAAAACCTCCAACTGAGAGAGCCAACTATTGTATGTGTTATCACTTTGAATTTTTCAATTTTTTTTGATAGGGTCATCATAAGCTTCACCTTGTCTCATTAGGTTAGATCACTCATTTGATGAGAAATTCACTTAGTCATGTTTATTATAGGTCATAAACACTTTATTAGTCTTTTCATTAGGGTCATATCCACAATAATCCACCTTAGGTTCACTTGCATAGTCATAAAATTTTTAAAAAAAGCCACTTGTCTAGTTTTTCACAGTTTCGTAGCAAATACAGTGCAAAATAGGCAGATTTCGCTATGAAACTACCTGACAATTTCGTAGCGAATTTGAGGATTTCTCTGTTTTTTGAATTTTTGAGCAGTCAACTTCAAGGGCAGTTTATGGGCAAACTGATGCAGGGGCATTAGACACTAACCAACAATGTAGGAGGTTTTGTCCACATGTTGTGGCTAGGAGGGTGTGAAAACATCTGAATTGTAACAGCTAGGTGTCAATACCTCAGCTGACTGTATTATTTAGATCAGTTAGAGTTCGTGGAAGTCGAATAGTTAGCCATCTGTCATATTTCAATTATTTGAATGAATTGTAATTAGACCTTTGAATTCTAGAACGGTCCTCTCAGAGGAACCGAAGAGTCATATGTTTATGTATATAAATGTAATCCCTCGGATGTATTAAAAGAGGAAAAAAAGAAGAGGAAGAGAGAAGAGTTTCCGCAATAAAGTCTCTGTGTTAACAATTGTTTCCAGTTAAATAATTTCTGTGCTCGTTGGCCATTGTATTCTCTCGAACCATTAATGGTGAAGAATTTTGTTTAACTGCGAAGCGATTGAACTCTATATATGACTGTTGAATTGAATGGTCGTACAGTCTCCGTGGCCCTCTGCCTACCATTTCTAGTAATTTATTCGAGCAAGTTTTGTGAAATTATCCCACCACAGGCGAGGCCTGTGTAGAGAAGTCGTCGTCGTTGAATCCTGTTTAATGTTGGTGAATTCCCATATGAAGAGAATTATACCCGTTTTGTCGCTAATTGAATTTCCTCACCGGGACTAAACCTTGAGTTAATGAATTAAAGGGGGAGTGTAACCCGACTTAACCGTGGGTTGATCACTGTACTGAAACCACGAACGGATTGCAAAGGTGGATTGCCCATATCGCACCGCTTTTGGTGTATAAGCGATATTTTCTGGTTGTGGAGTGATTCCATAGCCCTGTTGACGCGTGGCAAAGTGGACCCCCAGAAAACCGCCGTTTAAACCGCGCCATCGCACGTTATCGTTCGTACCAGGAGGCCGAGCGATATTGCCGAGAGCCGTTGATCTGGGAAAGGGCCATCGGATGGTGGTCGCTTGCTGTAGATGCGCGAATGATAAACGAGGTGCGCGAACGATAAGTAAGGTACGGTGCAAGCATTTGATTGGTCTATGGTCGTAGCGGTGGGGCCCGGAGCCAAGGTTTATTACACAGTTGTTTATTCAAAACAGAGCGTTGGATTTATATAAAGCGCGAAGGGTTAAACTTTGGTTATAAAGGTTTGGAGGTAAATACATATGCCGGGAGATATAATATAACCTTAGAAAGTTGTGAATAAGTTTATTTATCAATTTCTTTGAAATTGATAAATAAATTAAAAATAAAGTAGGCCACGTGGAGTCAAAGAACGGGGTTGACTAGGAAGTTGCTGACAGAGCCACGCTATAGTTGACTAGCTCTCCTTGGGGTCCCAAAATTTCAGCCTTGTTGCGTCATTTGTGGTATCAGAGCCATTGTTTTAAGGTTGTTTTTGCAGAAGAGCTGACATGGCAATCCGAGTTGGTAGAGGTGTTGGCAGAAGGAGACTTGTAGCCAACGCAGAGGTGTTGGGGATGTTGCAGAGGGTCGAAGCCAGAATGGATGCCATGGAGCGAAGACAGCCCAGAGATCTTGAAGACATTAGTGAACCTGAAACAGAAGAAGCTGAAGAAAATGTTGAGATTCCTCCTGACATGAGGCTCCTTAGAACCGTTCTAGGGTCTGCAGTTAAGCCCAGAATTGAAGTGTCGAGTTATGCAGGGGGACTGAATCCAGAGGAACTGGTGGATTGGATAAATGAAATGAATAAATGCTTCGATTATGAAGAAATAAGTGAGGATAAAAAGGTCAAGTTTGCAGTAACAAAGCTGAAAGGACATGTTTCACTTTGGTGGGATGGAGTGCAGGCAGAGAGGAGGAGAGTTGGAAAGCAACCTATCAAGAGCTAGACCAGAATGATGGCTAAATTAAAAGGTAAATTCTTGCCTAGTGATTATCAGCTGACATTGTATAAGCAAATGCAGAACCTGAGGTAGAGGTTGCTGACAGTAAAGGAATACACAGAGGAATTCTACAGAGTAAGCATAAGGGCTGGGAAATTCCAAGACACACCAGAGAAGACTGCCAGATATGTGAATGGTCTCAAGCTGGAGATCCAAGATGAGATTGGTCTCCTGTCTCCTAAGACAGTGGAAGAGGCCTATCAGATGGCCTTGAAAGCAGAGGAGAAACTCTTGAGGAAACAGTCTGCCAAGAAGAGAGGTACTTTCCGTGGAAAGGGAAGTCAGGGTGGTAGAGGAAAGCCTGCTACACCCAGGGATGGAGCTAACAGTAGCTCACCTCAGAATGCATCTGCAGAGGATGATGCAAGGGGCAGAAGGGGTTCTTACAGAGGAAAAGGAAGAGGAGGCAGAGACAGAGGCAGAGGTAGAGAATTAAGGTGCTATAGATGTCAGCAAGTGGGACATAAGCACTATGAGTGTCCAGAGAATGTGGGTGCTGGTCCAAGAAATGTTGTTGTTGCCCAGGCTGGAGAAGAGGCAGAAATTGAAGAAGAAATTCATCCTAAGAGGGGAGAGTCCTTGGTGGTAAATAAGGTCCCGTTGAAGCAAGCCAAAGAGGTCACTGAGCCTGCACAAAGGAAGAATTTGTTTAGGAGCATATGCAAAGTCCAAGGGAAATGCTGCCAGCTAGTCATTGATAGTGGCAGCACAGACAATCTGGTTTCCACTGAGGTGATAGAAAAGTTGAAGTTGAAGACAAGGGAGCATCCAACTCCCTACAGGGTGTCCTGGCTGCATAAAGGGCACCAGCTGGTTGTAAAAGAACAGTGTGAGATAGAGCTGCAAATGGGAAAATATAAAGATAAGGTCCTGTGTGATGTAATGCCCATGGATGTGTGTCATATACTGCTGGGTAGACCTTGGCAGTTTGACAGAGCAACAGTGTATGATGGCAAGAAGAACACTTACAACTTCTTCAAAGATGGGGTACACCATACATTGATACCCATGGAAGAAGGAGAGCCATCCAGCAGAGTGATTGACCCAAAAACCTTGTTGCTGAGCAGGAAGGAATATATGCAGCAGATAGAAGAAGAAGAGGTAAGTTTTGCTTTAGTTTGTAAACCTAAAGTAGTTCTTACTTCTACAAATTTTTTTGATTTGCCAGTAGAAATCCAAGAGATGTTAGACAATTACTGTGACATTGTTGTGAATGATTTACCTGATGAGCTGCCCCCTGTGAGAAATATCAACCATTAGATAGATTTTATCCCTGATTCAAATCTGCCAAATAAGGCAGCTTACAGAATGACTCCCAAGGAAAATGAGGAAATCAGGAGACAAGTACAGGAATTGGTGGACAAAGGACTGATCAGAGAAAGTTTGAGTCCATGTGAAGTACCAACAGTATTGAGCCCAAAGAAAGATGGAGGCTGGAGGATGTGTACTGATTCTAGAGCAATCAATAAGATCACAATCAGGTACAGATTCCCTTTGCCCAGAATTGAGGATTTAATGGACTGTTTGAGTGGTGCTAAATATTTCTCAAAGATAGATTTGAAGAGTGGATACCATCAGATTAGAATAAGAGAGGGTGATGAGTGGAAAACTGCCTTTAAAACAAATGAAGGATTATATGAATGGATGGTAATGCCTTTTGGGCTGTCAAATGCACCTAGCACTTTTATGAGACTTATGAATGAAGTATTGAAAGAATTCATTGGTAAATTTGTGATAGTATATTTGGATGATATATTAGTTTTCAACAGAACTAAAGAAGAACATTTAAGGCATCTTAATCATGTCTTGAAAAAGCTGCACCAAGAGAAACTGCTGATAAATTTGAAGAAATGCTCATTCATGAAGGAAGAGTTGGTGTATTTGGGGTTTTTTGTTTCTGCAGAAGGATTGAAGATGGACCCAGAAAAGGTTAAGGCAATTGTGGAGTGGCCTTCACCTAGGAATGTTTTTGAGGTAAGAAGTATCCATGGACTTGATATTTTTTACAGAAAGTTTATAAGAAACTTCAGTAAGATTAATGCACCCATAATTGAGACAATAAAGAAGAGTAAACAACCATTTAAGTGGAATGCTGAAGCAGAAATAAATTTTAAAGTTTTGAAGCAAAAGATAACGGAGAAGCTTGTTTTGATTCTGCCTGATTTTACTAAACCATTTCAAGTAAAGTGTGATGCCAGTGGAGAGGCCATTGGAGCTGTGTTGAGTCAGGATGATAGGCCTGTGGCATATTTCAGTGAGAAGCTGAATGACACCAGAAGAAAGTATTCCTCTTACGAGAAGGAATTCTATGCAATTGTTCAGGCACTGAAGAAATGGAGACACTATTTGATGTCCAGGGAATTTGTATTATATTCTGACAATCATGCTTTGTAGTATATTGTACAGCAGCCCAAGTTGAAACATAAGAATGCTAAATGGGTTGAGTATCTACAAAGTTTTAATTTTGTTCTGAAACATAGAAGTGGCCAAGCCAATAAAGTAGCTGATGCTTTGAGTAGGAGACACATGCTTGTTCAAGAAACAAATTTTGAAGTTGTAGGATTTGATTTTCTCAAAGAATTGTATAAAACAGATCCAGATTTTAAAGAAGCATTTGAGGCATGTATTAACCCTGTTTTAACAGATAGAAGCCAGTGGCTGGATTATTTCCTGCAGGAGGACTTGTTGTTCAGAAGAAGCCAACTGTGTGTACCAAGATGTTCCATGAGGGAAAATTTGATCAAAGAGAAGCATAGTGGTGGACTTGCTGGACACTTTGGTACTGATAAGACTTATGAGCAGCTGAGTCACTTCTATTACTGGCCCAAGATGAGGACAAAAGTGGATAAGTTTGTGAAGAATTGCAAAATTTGTTAATATGCTAAAGGAAGGAGCCATAATGCAGGATTGTACACTCCCTTTCCTATCCCAGACATGCCTTGGCATATGGTGAGTATGGATTTTGTTCTAGGATTACCCAAGACTCAGAGAGGGAATGATGCAGTCTTTGTTGTAGTGGATAGATTCTCCAAAATGGCACATTTTATTCCATGCTATAAAACTAGTGATGCCACCCATGTTGCTAACTTGTTTTTCAAAGAAGTTGTTAGATTGCATGGGTTGCCCAAGAGTATTGTTTCAGACAGAGACACCATATTTGTGGGTCACTTTTGGAGGACATTGTGGAAGAAACTTGGTACCATACTGAGTTTCAGCTCAGCTTATCATCCCCAGACTGATGGACAAACTGAGGTAGTGAATAGGAGTCTGGGAAATTTGTTAAGAATTCTTGCAGGAGAACATCCCAAGAAGTGGGATCATATTTTGCCTCAGGCAGAATATGCATATAATGACTCACCAAACAGGAGCACAGGGAAGAGTCTATTTCATATTGTTTATGGAATGCACCCCAGAGGAATATCAGAATTAAGAAATATGGGAAAGGCGAAGCTAAGGAGTGCAGATGGTGAGGAGTTTGCTTCAGAGATCCAGGCCATACATGAACAAGTGAAACAGAAACTACAAAGAAGTAGCATAAAATACAAAAGCAGAGCAGACTTGAGCAGAAAAGAAGTTCATTTTGAAGTAGGAGATCTGGTTTTGGCACACTTGAGAAAGGAGAGATTCCCAAAGAAGCAGTACAACAAATTGAAGTTCAAAAAGATTGGGCCATGCAAGATACTTAGGAGTTTTTCTGCAAATGCTTATGAGATTGAATTACCTCCTGATGTTGGAATATCCCCCATTTTTAATGTTGCAAATTTGTACAAGTATGAAGATGATGGTGAAGAAGAAAGATCAACAGACAAGGAACAGATTGAGTGGAAGGAGTAGCTACCTCCAGCACAACCATTGCAACCAGAGATGATATTGGGCAAAAGAGTGTTCAAAAGGACCAGAGGACAAGAGTACTTCCAGTACTTGATCAAATGGAAGGATAAGCCAGAGGAAGATGCCACTTGGATGACAGAAGAAAGGTTGCAGAAGATAGGCAGATCAATGGAAGAGCTCATGGACAGGAGCCCATGAAGAAGATTGCCCTCGGGAGTCTGATGCAGGGGCATTAGACACTAGCCAACAATGTAGGAGGTTTTGTCCACATGTTGTGGCTAGGAGGGTGTGAAAACATCTGAATTGTAACAGCTAGGTGTCAATACCTCAGCTGACTGTATTATTTAGATCAGTTAGAGTTAGTGGAAGTCGAATAGTTAGCCATCTGTCATATTTCAATTATTTGAATGAATTGTAATTAGACCTTTGAATTCTAGAACTGTCCTCTCAAAGGAACCGAAGAGTCATATGTTTATGTATATAAGTGTAATCCCTCAGATGTATTAAAAGAGGAAAAAAAGAAGAGGAGGAAGAGAGAAGAGTTTCTGCAATAAAGTCTCTGTGTTAACAATTGTTTCCAGTTAAATAATTTCTGTGCTCGTTGGCCATTGAATTCTCTCGAACCATTAATGGTGAAGAATTTTGTTTAACTGCGAAGCGATTGAACTCTATATATGACTGTTGAATTGAATGGTCCTACAGTCTCCGTGGCCCTCTGCTTACCATTTCTAGTAATTTATTCGAGCGAGTTTTGTGAAATTATCCCACCGCAGGCGAGGCCTGTGTAGAGAAGTCGTGGTCGTTGAATCCTGTTTAATGTTGGTGAATTCCCGTATAAAGAGAATTATACCTGTTTTGCCGCTAATTGAATTTCCTCACCGGGACTAAACCTTGAGTTAATGAATTAAATGGGGAGTGTAACCCGACTTAATCGTGGGTTGATCACTGTACCGAAACCACGAACAGATTGCAAAGGCGGATTGCCCATATTGCACCGCTTTTGGTGTATAAGTGGTATTTTCCGGTTGTGGAGTGATTCCATAGACCTGTTGATGCGTGGCAAAGTGGACCCCCAGAAAACCGCCATTTAAACTGTGCCATCGCATGTTATCGTTCGTACCAAGAGGCCGAGCGATATTGCCGAGAGCCGTTGATCTGGGAAAGGGCCATCGGACGGTGGTCGCTTGCTGTAGATGTGTGAACGATAAACGAGGTGCACGAATGATAAGTGAGGTACGGTGCAGGCGTTTGATTGGTCTATTGGTCGTAGCGGTGGGGCCCGGAGCCAAGGTTTATTACACAGTTATTTATTCAAAACAGAGCGTTGGATTTATATAAAGCGCGAAGGGTTAAACTTTGGTTATAAAGGTTCGGAGGTAAATACATATGCCGTGAGATATAATATAACCTTAGAAAGTTGTGAATAAGTTTATTTATCAATTTCTTCGAAATTGATAAATAAATTAAAAAGAAAGTAGGCCACGTGGAGTCAAAGAATGGGGTTGACTAGGAAGTTGCTGACAGAGCCACGCTATAGTTGACCAGCTCTCCTTGGGGTCCAAAAATTTCAGCCTTGTTGCGTCACAAACAAAGAATCATTCCAAGAACCTGAGAGAGGTTATTGTCAAGAACATATCAAATAACATCAACCTATTTCACTTTTCTCAAAGGTGCTACAAATTGGGAGATTCAGAGATGTCTTTTGGCTCTATTTTTAGAATGCGTTTTTTTTCCTATTTGATACATGTTTTTCAAATGTAGTTCCCGGACACTTGGAGATGTTTTTCAAAAAAACAAGAGAGGTTTTTTTTAGAACTAACTGACCTACAAAAACCTCCTTCAGTTTTGCAACAGATATCAAGGATATGGAGATAAGAGCTCATCTCAAAACCCTATTTGTTCTGAAAAAACAGAGTCATTTTATTGGTAAATAAACTTGCTAAAGGTGAAAAAGATGTTTTTTGAAGAGGGCAGGAGGAATTTTGAACCAAGTTTGCCTTATCATCCTTCATAATATCAAGTTGAAGACCTACAGGTGAAATTTTGAAGAAAAAGAGAGAATTTTGAATTTTTCTGCAAAGTGAGGCAGTTTCGTAGTGAGCTCTAGGCTTGAGGGCCGAAATTCGCTATGAAATTTTTGTAGGATGTTTTTTACTTAAAAAATAAATTTTGATGGAGATCCAAGGAGGGAAAAAATTTGTATTTAGCTCATTATCCCCAAGGAAGATCCTCCAACAGTCAGAAAGGTCAAATATTATGCAAAATGTGGATTTTGGAGTTTGCTACGAAATGAGCGCTACGAAATTTTTCTGTACATGATTGTTTTAGCAGTCAACTTCAAGTTTTATTTCTGACAAAATGAAAAATTATTTTGGAAATATGAAAGAGGTTTTTCTTCATCACAGGCCCATCTACAAAAATCTCTCTCAGTTTCAGAAAATCCATCAGGGTTTGGAAATTATACACTCATCTTTGAAGCCTATTTTTCAGAATTTTCACTAACCAAATTTGTGAAAAAATTGTAAAATTCGACTTCGAGGAGTTCTAGCTCAACATCCACGTGGCATAATGACACATCAGAACTCTAGTACACTCAATAAATTAGTTGGTTGTAGTTGATAAGGGTTATTAAATTGATTTGTTGAACTATTAATGAAAGAAGAGCCCTTTTTGTATTCAAACTCTGGAAAACAGAAATATCCCTAGGAAGTCTCCAAGTGATGGAATCATGTTTGAAATATGTCTGTCAGGTGGGAATTCGAGGTGAGAAAGGTGGAAAATCATTTGTATGAGTCCTCACTCTATAAATGAGAGATTTTTAGAGTTAGAAAGGGTTGGGAAATGTTATGTATGCACTACTATTGTAATATTTCACTATCAGTGATATACTTTTGCAGCTTCTTGTTTCAGACCCAAGATTCATTGTATGTTCCTATCTATGCTTGTTTATATTATTCCTTTTGATCTTTAGGTAGTGGCTCATGTGTAATCACTTGGAATTCAATAATATGCTCCAATTTCGTATACACATGTAGTTGTTGTTTTGTCCTTTATGTGTGATTTGATACGAATATAAGTGCCTTGGCTTCCATGACATTTGTTGTTTCATAATTGAGGTTTACAATGACTCCATAAGCCCAATGGTAGAAAATCATCTAAATTTTCCACCTGCAATCATATACAATCAAGTCATTATCATAGAGTTAGCCATCTAATAGAGTTTTTATTAAAAAAATCATAAGTTATCTTGAGAGAGCTCTCTCAGATCGAAGAGGCTAATCTTCAGTCAAAAGTTGGTATGAAATAGTTACTCCAAGTTGACCATTGAAGCAACCTAAACAGGACACAATTTGGTGATAACAATATGATTAATATAATCCTCCCTCTTTCCTACAATTAGATGATATAATTGATCCAGTACATTAGTTTCTTCTACATCATCGATGGGCTCTATGAATCTAGGACCCTAATAAGGATCCAAAGGTTGAATAACCTAGACTCCATCTACCTTGAAATTCACAGTCTCCTGTTTGAGATCAATAATGGCATAATTCTCGAAAGCCTAATCAACTCCTTGTAGTGTTGATGACTTCAAAGTCAGCATAGGTCTTAGTTCCAACAATGTCTACTTATACTTCTTCTAGACGAGCAATAGGGAAAATTAAATATTGGTTATCCATGCGCAACTGGATCAAAGAGAACATTGATTTGGGTCTTCCTAGCGCCTCCCAAATCTTCCTCATAAAATTTTTCACATTAGAGCCCAGATCCAACATAGTATCTCTAATTTGGTATCCCACAAATTCCCTCCCAGTTTTGTGTTTGTTGCAAAAAAATTGTTTGTTATTTCGCTCTGGAAAATTTGTGGAAATATGATGCTCTAAACGCTGCACATCTTTTACAATGCTTTTTAATTTCTTATGCAATTGACCAGACAACTACTCATCACCCGAAATTTCCAAGAATAATTTGAACCACTCCATGGCATGTTGTGTTGTTCCTTGAAAGAACTAAGAACTATTTGCTTGTATTTTATCCTTATTTATGATTTTAGGACTGCAAGAGGAGATTAATTGTTTAAAAATATTAGCAACATCTTTATAATATTCCTTCTATTGGTGGGTATCATGTAGTTTCCTTGGGGATGCAGATTTTGTTATAGCGGGTTGTTCATGCACATCTTTATCAACTCAAGTCCGCTTTCCTCCTTTGGTAATTATATTAATATTAGACTATGGAATAGGCTCTAACTTTCTTGGCTATGAATTGATCAAGTTATCCCCCCATGCATGTTACACTCTTCCCATTGAGAAATCAATTCAGTGCAGTCTTCCGTTGTGTGGGGATTCACTTAGAAGTGTGAACACCAAGGCCTTCTTGGTAATGGACAATATCGAGCGACATGGCCTTCTTGGTCACAATTATAACCTCAAACTGGACCTCTTTCTCCAGTCCCCCCTGATTTATATCACCCACCTCCTCTTCCTCGAGGGTATTTTTTCACTAAAAAAGAAATGTGATCTAGTTGATTAGCTAGAGCATCCAAGCCTCTGCATTGGTTTCTATGGTGAGTGGGGGACTCAAAAACTCGCAAAACATATTAGTGGGTGCATTTGAATATTTTTGTAATATAGGATAGAGTCGAGGAGAATGACCATAGGTATAGAAAATTTCACAATTCTCATTAGAAGACATACCTTGTTGATTCATAAATGCATGGTAATGGGTATGTCCCTAAAAAGGAACACTTGTAGAAACTTATGAAATCGTTCTAGAAGATCTTGCATGAGGAGGAGGAAGTCCTAGCATTACATTAGAAATTACCACACCTCGTAACCTCGAGCAATCTGTAGCATGATGCCCCTCAGTGTGACAGACTGTACACCAGACTTGCGGTCGACTGGGTTTGGTCATATTCATGTCCTTGAGCCTCTCAATTAAATCAACAATTTGATGTTGAAAACCAATTATAGCAAGATTTACAAAATAAGAACTTGATCTAAAGTTGTTAGGATATCCTGCCATCGCGCCAATATTCATAGCTTTCTACAATGCATCTTGTATATTATCAATTTTTTGTTGTGTTAGAGGGATCCTGGTCAATGGAAATAATGCTTTGATAAACCATTCCTTCTGGTGGTTTATATGAACCATACAAGTCATCTTCCCAACAACATCTTTGAATCACTGCATACATTCCCATGCAGTTTCACCTTCTTGCTCCTTAATTCCCACAACTCATCCAAGCCTTGTTGCTCAGACTGAGGCGGTTTAAACTCCTTAATGAATTCTCGTCTAACCATATCTAAATTCATATTTTGAACTGTCACTAGCCATTTAACAAACCAATGAATAGCTTTGTGTCTCAATGTGGTCTGAAAATCATTCACTTTAGAGTCATATGGAGTTTTTTTATATCTCTAGATAGCTTCACACAATTACCAGTGTTGCTTTGCATCCTCATCTCCTTGGGCTGAAAACTCAGGATACCAAGTAAAGGATCCAGCTACATTTCTAGCCATTAGATTATTTGCAAGAAGAATTAATATAAGTCCTCTCAAACTAGGTTGTGAATAAATTGTGAAATGTGATTGACTATTGCTACCAGAACTATAACCATTTGAATACACCTTATGAATGTTATGGAATTTCAAAGTAAATGAAACTTGCAGGGTTTTGATAGAGTACAAGGGGAAGCTCAGGGAGAGATCCAACCAGGTTACTACCGTGTGGATTGTTACTTGCCAGGTAAGAATCACACTCGTAAAACAATCTTCTCATAACTAAATGCATCTCCTCATCTACAGGAGTATTTGGATCAAACATTGAGATTTTATGATCTGGCTTTTTAACATTCAGGTTCCATTTGATTCTTGATGGGCCTCACTTTTCCTATTATAATTCCCTAAATGCTCTCCTCTAAGCCCCTCCCTTGTGCTAGAACTCAATCCTTCTCCCACTACTTAATTCCTCAACTTTGAGTTTCTCATCTCTCCTCTCTGCAACTCCAAACTGCTCAACACTTCACCTATTTGTTGCAACTCCCTTCGCCTTATCCTAATCACATGTAACTTTTTTTCCCTCCATTCATCAGATTTTCACACCCTCCTGCTTGCTCTAAAATATCATGCTTTCCACATCTTCCTCGTCCATCACAACTCTAGCTCAACTTCCACAATCGGCCAACCCCTCCCCAAGGGACCCCACCCCTAGTACAAAGGTTTTACGTTGCCATATTAGATGGAGAAAATGGAAGAAACCTTTCTTATACCATGAGAAATTTAATCGACATAGGGATCTCCTTCAAAAACCATCCTCTTAACCCGTATTTAAATATTTCTTCCGCTTTGGAAAATGACTAGTGATTCTCTGCAGGAAAATCAATGATATATCCTTCCAACGTAGCTTGTACCCAAAATTCGTCAGCTCGAGTAATTTCATGATATAACCGATGTAAAGTTGCTAGATTAGTTGTGTTTTAAGTTTTGAAGCTTCGACCAACACTCCCAACACCCAAGAAATGTTGCAACTTGCTTAACCAATGATAAAATTCTTTAGGGAATTTTCACCAAAAGATCTCGTATTGGTCAGATGCAAGCTCATCAAATAAGATCTCATCATGGACCCAATCTAGGTTTTTATGTCATAGTTATGCCTATTGATAAATGACGAAATCAATCTTCTCTTCACATCATTCTCGAACGTTGCTCTTAATGATCCTAATCACCATTATCTAAAACCCCAATTATTTTTCAGGTCTTGGAAATGGAACCATTTGTTGGAGATTTTTTATTTATTTATTGTAGAGACCCAGGGCTCTACCGCAGGGTGCCAACAAAGAGCCTGTTGTAGTCTAGCATAACGTCGACATATTCGATCTTCCACAAGGGAAGAAAGTCTCACCGGAGGTGTCTTGAGACTTATGTGTGATGATGGAGTTTAGAGGGTGATATAATACATTTCATCGATTAAAATATGCATCACGGTCACCAACTTTCACAAATCAATTAAATAATCTTTGCACAAGAGATAAAAGGACACATCGCACAAAACTTAACACAAAATCTCAAAATTTTAAAGAAGACACATAAACGCAGACAATCCATTCAAACATAACACATAGTCAAGTTCCCTGTGGTAATCTCTTTTTTATCATTATCAACTTGATAAATATTACATCTACAAATATACATTAGCTTGGCTAGATCTGTCAAATATCACTACCAAAACCCACTACAATCACAAATGTATGCAGGAATACAACAAAATTACAGTAACAAAGTGTGAGTCCTAATTTTAGCAGCATGACGACTTGCTTCTATTATCTCTTTGCTTGCGTAGCTCTCGACGCATGCCTATATATAGATTTTGGCCCATTTATCTCGTCCAACTTAATTGACGCTCACTTGATGGAGTCAATTCTACAAATCTTAACGAGCTCCACGCTCGTTTTGTCGAAATTTGAATTAGGGGAATTTTGAGGTCTAAAATGGGCCTCCTTAGGAAATTATAAAATAATAGTGGAAATAATAAAATAAGATCTGATGACATCATCAAATTTTAGAGGAAAAAAAGAAAATCCTACTTTTTCAACTCATATTTTCAACTTATCTCCCAAAGTTTTTACTCAAATTTCGAGCGGGAGTACTCATTGGATGTAAAATTTAATTCCTCATCCAAGGAGTACCCATGTTGCATACTTTCGATGGACCTTGCTACACGAAAAATGAGAAATACATGAAAAACGTGATTGCAATCACATTTTTTCATGTATTTCTCATTTTTCACATAACAGTGTCCATCAAAAGTATGCAACATGGGTACTCCTTGGATGAGGAATTAAATTTTTCATCCAACGAATGCTCCCGCTCGAAATTTGAGTAAAAATTTTGGGAGATAAGTTGAAAATACGAGTTGAAAAAGTAGTTTTATTATTTTATTATTTTTTAATCTTTTTACCCTTCTACATAAAAAATGGTGAATCATCCCCCATAGTTGACATCGTCATCTTGAATCCTATTAGTTATTTTAAAGTTTATTTTGGTTGTACATTTTTTCTTAGGAGGCCCATTTTAGACCTCAAAATTCCCCTAATGGCTTGATTCTTTCAACTTTAACTATTCAATCCTTCCTTTGTAGATTTGACAAATTCCAACATAATCACTTGGCCCCCTGCTTGCATTTTCTTTCTTTTTTGTTGTTTTCTTCCATCCAAATAAACCAAACTCTTTTCCGGCTTGCTCTACTTGCTCTCTGCAACCATTTTCTGACCAAAATTGACCCCGGAAAAATGAAGGACCCAACACTTCTCTATCCCTTCACATAGCTTGAGGGTGAAAAACCTCTTTGCAGTTGTTCTTTGGTATAGATATATCGAAACCCATTTCTACCCCATATGGTCTTAGCTCCTCTTCCCATCATCCTTTCATTTGGGATCCCTTTTCTGGCATAGGAAAAATGTGGGGATAATAGTGTATTGGTCAACATGCCTAGATAGCTAGTACAAGATCATTGCAGAGAAACTTACTATAGTAAAATGGAGTGTTCTTTCTCCCAATAATGGGCATAAACCTCATCCAATTAAAATAGTTCTAACACACCACAACAGGTGCAAGAGGAAATTTCCAACGTTGAAAGGGGCATTGTTGGAGAGAGAGAGGATACATCTCAGATATAAAGATATACAGTGAAATTGTCGATTGGTTCCTAGATGTTGGTGACACCAGAGGGAGGCTTAACTAGTATATATACACCATTGACATATACTAACACCTCAATATGTCATTGGGAAGAGTATTGATAGACTGGAACACAACTTAGGATGAAATATTGTTGATTTTATGAGCCTCAATTCACAATGAAAGACATGGAAAATCCACTACAACAAATTGAGTTGCATCTCGATCTTCCACCTGACCTAGGATGTTCACCAAGAATTAGTAAATAAATGATCCATGTGGAAGAAACAGAGTCCCTTAAGACTAGATGACAACCTTAATCCACTCTTCATATATATATATATATATATATATATATATTTTAATGTCTCTATGTTTTAAATGTTTTCGCTGGCCACAAACCTCAAGATAATTGTTTTTTGGTTTCAAAATCTCAGAAAATTCTCAATTTTTGGATGCTTAAACAAATATGATTCTTCAAATGGTTTGGTTTCCCTAGTGGTAGACTAGAGTATGCATTTTTTTATCAAATATAAGTAATAAAAGTTTTCTTACCAAAAAAAAAAAAAAAACTTAACTTGAGACCTTTACCCGGATCTATAGTGTTCCAGTATCCTATTTATTATTAAATTTTTGATCTCTATCCATAATAATAACTTTTATATTTCTAATTATTGTCCATTTTCCTTCCTTCCTAGCTTCTTTTAACTTTTGAATTTATTTCTGTAATTCAACTTGATATTTTGGAAAGAAATCTTTGTTTATAAATATCCATGACCATTTTAGACTCGAGGTTTTACTAAGTATGCCATATTTATGATTATTAGATCTTACCTTATCATGAATTGACCTATCACTATGTTCAATTATTTTGCCCAACCTCATTGCTTCAATGACACAAGTTGCTTCAATTTGTAACTTATTTTGTAGTTTTCCCTTTACTAATGCTAGTGTGTCGCTTCTTTCTCTAATCGAATATTATGTGGTTCAAGGGTTTTTTCTTATGCTTATGGTATAACTCTATACAATTATTCATTTCTTTTTTGTTAAATTCTGAAGATGTTCTATGCTTAGATGCAAATACACTTTCAACTTCTAGGGCTCAATAAAAGTAAGATGCAGATAGAACATATTGATAGATCAATGGAAGACAAGACAAAACAGAGATAAAGAATGGAGGTGTTACGAAGATCAGCAGGATGCTTCAACTAGAAAAGTCTTTCATAAGGTCAGCCACCTACATGTCACACAACCCCAAGAAAAACCAGACAAATAATACTCCACAAATATGCAGCACCAAGAACGCAGCTCCATCGCCATCAAGAGAAGAAAATCCTTCACACATTGTGTGTATAATGAACTCCAAGTCTCTCCAATATATAGGCATATTTGGTGGTGTGTGACACGTCCTTTAAGACATTTAAGTCTATATTATATTCCAGGCCGACCTAGCACATAAGTGGAATAAATTCAAAGTACATGTTCTGCTCATCCGATCGAGGTGATCTTTAGATCAATCTTACACCTCTCCGAAAGAGGAATCCAATAAAAATATTGGGATCGTCATCTAAGCAGCACAACCTGGAGTTTGGACCTAGTTTTCCAAATTTAACACTCCCTCTCAACTAGGGAGAACTCAGTCCACTAGTGAAATCCAAACATCGTGCGTCATCCCACCGTAACTTGCTTCGCTGGCTTCTTTATTTTAGAACAGAAGTGGGTTAGTCACCAAGACATCATTCCCGGCTGACAGATTCAGCCCAGAGGTTCGAAACCTCTATAGGACTCACAAAGAGTCTCAAACCAACCTGAAGTTGGTTTACCTGACTTGAAGTCAGTTGGAGGTCGGAAACCTCACTAGGACTCAAGAGAGTCATATACTAACCCGAAGTCAGTTGGAGGTTCGAAACCTCGCTAAACTTGATCCCGGATCAAGTTGTTGGACACGTGCCATCCTAGACATAGAGAGTACGACAATCTTCGATGCGTCCATCGGTCTTGCTATGGTCTCTATTCACATTTCCCACCTCATTGGCCAAATGAGAGGTACTTCCCATGATTCTGAAACTCTATGGGTAGGATGCATACGGGGCATAGATTAGAGAGAGGTAAACCATCTCAATATCATCACGGTGGGGTAGAAGCACACCAACTAGGTTCGGCAAGCCTAGCCCACTGGTTGCTTATAGCACCAAGAAGCTATCCCCAAAAGCCCCCCGGGAGCTCCTAGAGCTCATCGTCCAACATGACCCTCCAATTAGGGTCATTCCACAATTCCAAGATTCTCACGGGAGGTTAGGAACATGACCTTCCCCAAGGGAATTGTGAGAATATCCACGACTTGCTCATCAGTTCCTATATGATTTAGCCTTACGGTGCCTCGTTGTACCATATCCCGGATAAAGTGGTATCAGCCATCAACATGCTTGGATCAATCATGGAACACGAGATTCTTTGACAAATGAATCCTCCTTTGGTTATCACAAAGGATAACGGTGGCATCTAGCACATGATCGAACAACTCACTGAAAATCTTTCTCTACCAAGTGACTTCACAACGGGCCATACATGCTGCAATGTATTCGGTCACAGTGGTGCTCAATGCTATCGACTTCTGTTTCCTACCCGAAGCAGATCTACGTGTGAAACAACATCCCTATGTGCTCTTGCGATCCACCACACTGCCAGCCTAATCGGCATCAGTATATCCAAGGAGTGTCATGCTCCCGACACTGTATCTCATCCCATGGTTTATCGTGCCACAGAGATATCTCAATAGTTTCTTGGCACCAACCTAGTGAATGTTATGATCAACCATGTGTTGACTCAAAGCGTTCACTTCACAACATACGTTCGGACAGGTGTTCACTAAGAACTTCAGGGCCCATGTCACATTATATACAATATACCTTCTAAACTATATAGGGATAAATTGATGTTTATCTTTTTTTCTAGTTCTTTAATCTTGTTCTTCAATTTAAAATTTTCTAGATTGCTAATATATTCTTCTTGGGCTAGCTAACACATTCCTTCACTTTTGTTTTTCCTTCTTGTAATCTAATATCTATTCCCTATTCCCTAAATATAATTTTCATTGTCTATCTATTCCCGAACCTTGTCTTCGAAGGATGTAAATTTATTATCAAGCATTGTCTTTAGTTTTGTTTGAAGTTTATCTTTTTTTCCCTATATTTTTCTAATGATTCTATATACTCACAAAGACTATATAGGTTTACTTTGTTAGGTATTTGATTGAGAGGATTTGGAAAATGTGATAAATTTTTTATATTGGAATAAAAAAATAGAGAGAGAAATAACTATAACCAAGACTGGGAGAGGTAAATTACGCACTTAATTCAGTCAAGATTTATGTCTCATTTGAGTAATTTTGAAAGAGAAATCAAAAGTTTCTAAATGTATATGCTTGAATGTACCTTAACTATTCTTAATGATGGTTGACTTGCATAGCAACTTTTTATTTATGTGTAACATGTGGGTGGTTGATTTCAAGAATGTTTAGAAACTTTTGTTTGTAATAATGGGAAAACCTAAGAGGGTTCATGATGCAACAATGGTTTTTTATTGTTTCTTTGCTAAAACATCTATACCCATGGTTTTTTTTAGTAATTATTCTTCTAATCCCAAGGTTGCTTCTATTTGAACGTGGAGGAGTCCAGACGTACCCAACAGGTAAACCATGGTCTCGATTCTACCTTCCTTGCTTTAATTCCTAAGAATTCGCAGTTAGAGGAACTACAAGGTTTTCAACCGATTGATTTGTGTAATGTTCTGTATAAAATTATTTCTACGGTCATGGTCAAAAGGCTTAAGCCTCTCCTTCCAACTCTCATATCCCATGAAAAAATGGGCTTTTTCCAGGGCTAAAAAATCATGGATGGTATTGCAACCTCTTAAGAAGTTATACATTCCCTTAAAAGCCTGAAATCCAAAGGTATGCTCATAAAACTTGACCTATCTAAAGCTTACGACAGGCTAACTTGGAACTACCCAGTTGGATTAACTGGGTTTATTCCTTTATATCCACCCCTTTTTTCTCCATCCTCCTGAATGGCTCCCCCTCCTGGACCTTCAACTCGTCCAGAGGCCTTCGTCAAGGAGATTCGTTGTCTCCTTTTATTTTTATCATGGTTGCAGAAGATCTTGGTCGATACATAAAAAATGCGGTGAGCTCTGGTTACTTGAAAGGTATTAGTCTCTAGGGGGGAGATCTTACCCTTACCCACAACAATTTTTTGATGATATAATGTTGTTTTGTCAAATGACCAACAAGGAGGCCAAGGCCATAAAGAAAATTCTTAATGATTTTATGCAAGCCTCAGGAACTATGATCAATGAGGACAAATCCAATATATATTTCTTCAACACCTCTGTGGCTACCAAATATTTTTTGGCCAAAACACTGGGATTCCAAATAGGATCCCTTCCGGCTAAATACTTATGAGTCCCCCTTGTCCTTAATTCCCTTCGCATGACTTGCTGGAAAGACCTCATAGAAAGAATCCGCACCAGACTTCACTCTTGGTCTTTCAAAGCCTTGAACATTGCAGGAAGGGTGGTACTTATAAAAGCAATCCTCCAAACCATGCCTATTTATCAGTTATCAGTTTTGGGAGGTAAAAGAGGGAAACATGGCCCTTTTTTGGCAAGAAGCATCGCAGCAGAGAGCAAAGCTATTTAGCCGAACAAACCTAGGAGAGGTTTTCCTCTATACATCTAGTAGGCAAAACAAAACAATGAGTCAATATTGGAATCAGGAAAGTAGAGAAAGATGGCGAACTTGGAAAACTAAAGATGACTGCCTGGATCCACCAGAAACAAAAAAATGGAGGACACTGGAAGAAGAATTACCAACTAGGAAAATTGTAGTTTCTGAAGGGAGGGATGTGTTGAGATGGGGATACACTCCCAAAGGAATGTTTACGATAAAGGAGGCTTATAGAAGATCTATAGAGGATTTTCTCCTTCAAGGAAACCCCTTATGGCGCAAAATTCTTACCAACAATGGTCCAAAGTAACACATTTCCTCTGGTTGGTAGGTAGATGGCGAATTTTGACATGGGATCAACTGAAGAAGCGGGGTCTCTATGGACCCACCAGATGCAACATGTGTGAGGAGGCAGAGGAGGAAAACGAACACTTGTTAAACGAATGCTCTTACGCGGATTCCCTGTGGCAACATCTGGTAGATCTCTTTGGCAGCATTGACAAGGACATGACTAGTGTGCGAATAACCTTAGAGAACTGGAGAACAGGGATATTAAAATATGCAGTGATCAACCGGCCCTGGATTAATAAGTATGGGACTTTTGATATGGGGTATTTGGAAGGAACAAAACCGAAGAATCTTCAAAGACATATAAACACCAAGTAGAGCGGTTTGGAAAGGAATAATCAACAACATCAGGGAAACAATTCTGCCAGAAAATGGTATTTGGATGACTGGTAGGTGCAGATGAAGCTACCATTCTTGTTGACCTGAACCTTATGCCACATATGTTGGCCTCGACATCTTGGAAGCTTCAACCTCCGAGAAAAGTGTCACCCAAATAATATCAAGCTCCTCCTCTAGACTTCCTTAAACTTAACTTTGATGGGGCCTCGAAAAGAAACCCGGGGGAGGCAGCTTTTGGTGGCATATTTAGGAACAACAGAGGGCAGAATTTGAATATTTATGCAGCTGATTGCTGTCATGCCAGCAACAACGAAGCTGAATTTCATGTAGTGAAGTAAGGGCTCGTCATTGCAAGTGGGAAGGGGTACAGAAAATTAATCGTGGAGGGAGATTCCTCATTGGTAATCAACACTATTAAATGACTCAACTAAGGGGTAGAATGGGAAAAGTTAAGCAAAATTTGGAGAACAACGTGCTTGGTTCAAGAAGTGGCCATAGTGATCTGCAGATTTGACTACATTATCCCCTAGCACGTTCTACACAGTGGCAACAAAGAAGTAGCTTTTTTGGCTAACTGGGGGTGCGCTCACAGGGAAATCAACCTGAACATAGATTGGGGTAGTATGCATCCAAAACATTTTGAGCCACTGATTGGCATCCTGTCACAAGACCAAAAAGATTTCAATCCTCAAAGGGCTAAGGAAGGGACAGACCCCTATCGGGGTGTGGCGAGGGCACAAATCCTTATACGGAATGATGACGACAGATAATGTGAGGTCTCACAACAGGCAGGCCAGCCTAGCCGAAAGCAAGTGGCATGGTAATGGCGATGAAGGTGGTCGCGTACGGAGAAGCGGGTGCTCCTCTCGAGGGAGGCTCCATGCGATGAACAAGGATAAGTCGAGTAGTTTGAACCGTAGGGATCTTATTATGTCTGTTTGGTTTCTTGCATGCACGGTGAGAAGGGTGGCAGAGTCAAGGGAGATGAAGGCTAGAAGCGTTGGGCACGACCTCTGCAACCAACGACATTGCCTCACGGCACAAGGATATGTTGAGTTTCATAACCCCCCTAACCCCCTATACATGGATCAAATTAAGGTCTGTGTGTTGAATGCTGTCAATTGGGGGACTGTGATACAAAGCATAGTCATGATACATGGTTGGGTGTCTAGGGAAACCACTGGGAGTACTATGGGCATGCGCCAATTAATTTCTATTCTATTTGGGATTATGTTGTGTAAGATGGGGATAGGGACACGGGTAGGGGGGTAGAGAGTCACGCTGACCATGGCATGTCCAGGTTGGCTGCCTGGAATTTGGGATGGAGCAATGGAATCATGAAATTGAATGGTCAGTTGGCCTTTAGAGGGTGTGAGTTCGATTGCTAGGAGTATGGTAATTGTAAGGGAAGAAGAAACTCCTCTGTAGGAGGATACCTCGACAAAACTCGACACGGTGAAGGGGGTGAGGGGGTTGGGTTACAGTCGGGAGATGATACAGAGACTAGGGTAAGTCGAGAATACCCCGAGATACCTAAGTTGTTGTGGGTGAAGGAGTTGGGTCACAGTCGAGAGTTTATATGGAGAGTCGGGTGTGTCAATTGTATAGTCATTGCACTGATATGTTATTGTCGTGGCTTATGAAATCATTCTTTGTCTTTGTGACAGTCTTGGGAAAGCAGAACAAGACTTTCAGTGGAAAGGCATGAGCCCTCATTGCACTACGTCTACCATTCTTGTCGGCCAGTGTCCAATGGCTCGAGCGAAGGCAGTGAAGGAGGAAGTGGGAGGGGTGAACAAGAGATAGTCATGGAAACATGGTCCGCAAAAGGAAAAAGGGGAAACATCTACCAAGGCTCCTAGGCGGTCGGGGTGGAAACCTCAGGCCGAACACATCACAGATGCAACTCTCACCTACCTACAGGAAATCCTGATCCAAGTGAGGAAGGTCATTGCTAAATAGAGGAGGCCCTCACCCGCCAAGCCGAGGAGGAGGAGATAATCCTGGAAGGCGAAATGATAGAGCCCGATCTGGGCAACACTAGAGGAAGAGTAGCCCAATATACTGGCGGAGATCATGCATACCCCAAAATTCATGCAAGTAGATCCTGCAATGCAGGAAATTCAGAGGGATTTTCAGTTACTGCAATTTCAAATCCAACAACATAACACTCATTTGAAAATAATCAAGCAACTCCTGAAGCGTCCGCAACAAATAATAGATGCCCGGGTCTAGCGCTAAAGACCCGGTGCCTGTCGACTCGTTCAGAGGGCTGAGATGGTTTTAGTCTTGCTTGTCTTTACTGTTTATGTTTATCTATGTTTATGTCCCTGATGTTGAAATATGTAGATAGCATGTTTATGTCTAGTTGGTCGAACTATGCCAAAGTCAACAACATTTCGGCATTAAAAGCTGAGTATGATAGACTACATTTTTTTTGTTTTTGGATGGCTTACAATGCCTTTTGATGATCAATAGATCGGGTTTCCTACCAGGGCAGATTGAGGCCTCAGCTGTGATTATAATATGTAAATTGCCCTTTTGAAAAAGAATGAAAAAACCAAGCACTACTCAACTTACAAAAAAAGAAGAATGTTGCTTCTATTTGTTGATTCGATGAATATTTGATTAATTAACCAATAACTTGAATTTGCAATTTTTTCATAACAAGACAAATAATTTAAACATTTAACTTTTGAGAATAACAAAAATGATGAATAACTATAATTTGCAACTTCACTCCAATCATGATAGTTAATATATTCTAAATTAAACTATCTAAAATTGTAAATAAATATATACTTTAGGTCATGGAGATAAATATAACATTTCAATGATGCAAATATATCTTTAGGCATGGCCTTCAACAAACTTGAATTATCCATTAGTCTATTAACCTCCTATTATGGCCATTGGTTTTTATAATAATATTTACATTAATATTGTTTTTATTTATTTATTAACATTATTTAAATATATAATATTTTTGAATATTTAAATATGAGTTGTTTTTAAATAAGTTTTACTAATTATGTTAAATTATATTAATTAAATTTATTTTAAATAGTTGAGAAAAATGATTATTATTCTTTCTATAGAAACTTATTTCCAATTTGAATATATTATTATAATAATTTTGAACCTTATTATTATGCAATCTTTAATCTTAAAAAATATCTAACCCTAAAAATATCTAACCCTTAGTTAAAATTATTAGGTGAAAAAAATTGAGGTAAAATCTAGATTTCTGTTAATTACACTGGTTTTTTGACTATATATGGATTTAGTACCTTAAAAAACCCTTAAGGCATTTTGATTGTGCAAGGTTAACCATCAAACTTCTATTTTCAATAAATTCCTACCTGAATTTAGAGAAATTAAACTGGAAAAAATCACCATAAAAACTTTCAAAAAAATTTACTGGTTTTAATATTAACAAAGTTCTATATAAAATTTAAATTAATTATATTTTTTATAAAATCGAATTTTAATAAAAAAAAATCTCAATATATGATTTAGATTTTTCCCATAATTATTAAAATTTGATTATAAAATTTATTTTTTATGATTATATAATTTATTTTTAAATCAATTATAATTTTTATAAGATTAAATTATAATAAAAATTCAAAAATCTAAATATATTTAATATATATTTTTAATAATAGCGGTTTTTAAAATTTAAATGTATTTAAATTATATTGTTAAATATCGAAATATATTTAATACTTCCATTTCGGTGATAATGAATATATATGATTTTAATATTAAAAATGATGAATAGATATGATTTTAATAAAAAAATAAAATTTAATTAAATTTTAAATAAAAATAATTTTTTGGAAGTAATTTATTTAGTAAGTTGGTGAAAATGTAAAGTAAATGTGCCAATTCAATAAATCATTTTTCTAAATATTAAAAATATAATTAATTAAATAAATAAAAATATGACTAAAAAATCAAAACTATAATATATTTACGCTGTAAAGTGTTATTATTTGAAAACAACTTTCCTAAGTGCCAGCTGTTCCATTATACACCATTAATCTAGATGTTAGACGATTGAAACATTCTCTACCTTCAGATTAAAAACTGTTATTATTAATTAGTTACATAAAAAAACAAAACATTTTTAAAAATAATCCACTTCAAAAATAAAAATCAAATACTCCCATCGCTCCGGTGGATCTATATTCTACGCATAGTTTCTATGCATATGTTTGGCTGGACAGAATAGGGCATCTCTGTATCTATGTCGTTTGGGCTTCTGCTTTACCTCTGGCCTATCGAGATTGTCTCTTCCTAGGGTGAGTCTTTTCTGATGGTCGTGTTTATGAGCGCGACTTTGACCTCAGTGAGGGAATGCGAACAAAGAAAAATAGAGCATTTCGTTGGCAGTTTATCATGCCAGTGCTCCCTTTCATAGCTTTCATGTTCCCAGTTTATCATGCCAAATGCTCCTTTTCATAGCCTTCTTGTTCACATACCCGAGAGAAGAGAAGTCCGATATTTCCCTAGGGGATAAAATGCGATAGCAGACGGTTCAATCTATATCAGGTAAATATCAATAAACAATGAAGTTAGGTTTGATGCATGCAACCAGAAGTTCAGATAAATATTAGTAAACAATGAAGTTATGCTTGGTTAAATATCAATAAATAATGAGGTTATGTTTGGTTAGTGCAACTAGAAGTTCTTGTGGATGGCAGAAATTTTACTAAAAATTTTACTAACAAAATCAGTCTTTCAACTCATTCAACTGATTCTGTTATAATTGAATTTCTTTTTATTTGAATAATTTTCTAGGATAAATCAAGGAAAATACTGACAAGCAGGACAAGGAAAATATTGACAGGAAAATATTAAGAAAAATAAGATAAAACACTTAAGTCCAAGAAATCATAGGTTTACTTTTGAACAATAACATATTTATTTGTGAGTCGCCCATTTTATGTTTTGTAGTATCAACACTAACTAGTAACAGGTTATTGAGAGGAAATTTCCAGTATATATTTATCTTTACAATCAATTTGGAATATGTAAAATAGTGTAAAATGGTAAAATACATGATAAGAGTGGAGAGAAACTTGGATTTCAAAGTTTATGGTCTAATTGATTTATGTATTGCTTCAATTAATTACTTGCCCTAAAATTCTTGTGCGTGGGTAACTACCTTTGGATTCCATACTGGGCAACTAATAATATTAAATTTTCATAGCGTCTCCAATTATTTGAGACTAGGGATGCCTATAAGGGCTTGCACGAGCCGCCTCTGTCTCCATGATTTTCTCTTCACTTTCTCATCACAGCTTTGTCTGTAGGAATATTTGTAGTTGCAACTTGCACATACACAGAATTATGTAAAAACAAATGAAGTCAACTTTCTACCTAGCATATTTAGTTTCCATTTCCTATTTAGTCAAGTTATATGTACCTCTTAACGTAGCTGTATATATTAATGCAAAAATGCATCTCTTAACGCACCTGTATATATCAATGCAAAATGCACCTGTGTATCAATGCAAAGTCAAGATATTGGGCAAGGTCGAGGGGTCAGGTGGCTTGCATGCAAAATACAACAGGCCAATTCAAAGGTTTATTTTATTTTTTTAAAATTCATAATTTTTTTATTTCTGAATTATTACTTATTTCTGTATTGTTATATTTATTGTTATATTTTTTGAATAAGATTTTTGAATTTAATTTTAATTTTTTTGAATAATTTTTTTATGTCAATCCTAAAAGTGTATCCAAAAGTTCATTTTTTCCTTGTTTAGAGTATCAAACCAAGAACACATCGCTTAAATAAAAATTTATTTTTTTAATGATATTTCCAGATTAATATATTTTATGTTCTTAACCATGAGATATTATACTATATTATGGCAAATTTATTTTTTATGATATTTCGAGATTAATATACTTTATGTTCTTAATCATGAGATATTATACTATATTATGTAAATTTTAATTGAATTTCAAGAAATTAGATACTATATTATTTAGTAAATTTTGATTGAATTTCAATTAAATTTAACTGATTTTAAGAATTCAGTTTATTTTAGTAAAGTTTATATTCTTAACCATAAGATACTATTTTATAGTAAATTTTGATTGAATATTTTTAACCATGAGATACTATAATATAGTAAATTTTAATTGAATTTCAAGAATTCAGTTATAGTAAATTTTAATTGAATTTCAAAAATTCAGTTTATTCCAGTAAAGTTTATATTCTTAACCATGAAATAATTCAGTTTACAATATACTGGAGTAAAATTTTAAGTTTTCAATGTCAATTAAATGTTAGAGTATTGGATGCTATTGGCACTCCAAATTTAAGTGCAGTTTCGATGATGCGTTCAACAACATTTAAGTACACAACTTGCAACCACATGCTTGTTCACATGTTCATGTTTCAATAGATTCAAAGGCGGAATACAAGATCTGATAGCCAACAAACATCTTAAATATTCAGTGGATTCAAAAGCACAAGACTTCATGCTCCATTGCATATATATATATATATATATATATATATATATATTGTGTTAAATTTTGAATTGTCAATACAATTAGGAAATTATAACACAAACATTGAATCACCATTCTTGGAGTTCAATTGGAAAGGTCAACACAAATTTTTTTATGATATCGAAGGTCATGATTCTAAGAAGAATCAATCAAAATTACCAAAAAAGGGGTAAAAAAACACAATCAAATATACAACATCAAAATTACCAAAAATGGGTAAAAAAACACAATCAAATATACAACATCAAAGAAATTTCTATAAATCATGAAGATTTCATCTTAAACAAGATCTGATAGCCAAAGAACATCTTAAATATTACCTATCTCAAAGATGGAATACAAGATCTGATAACCAACAAACATCTTAAATATTACCTATCTATGCAAAATTTATTTAAACAACTCTTAGATAGCTTTAATTTCAGCAATGGAAAAATTATCTCAAAATTAAAAAGAATAACAACAAAACTATGACTATTATTTCTTAAAAATTAAAAAACAGACTATCATCTCATAACCCCTACGACTATCATCTCAAGAATCATTGAAATAGTTAAAAAAACACAAATTTGGTTATAGGTTATCTTATAATTAAAGGAATAAAACAAATTTGGTTATCTCATAATTAAAGGAATAGCAACCTAGTTTAAGAAAACAAATTTAATTATCTAATAATTAAATGAATAGCAACCTAGAAAACAAATTTAGTTATCTCATAATTAAAGAAATAGCAACCTAGTTTAAAAAACAAATTTAGTTATCTCATAATTAAAGGAATAGCAACCTAGTTTAAAAAAACAAATTTCCTTATCTCATAATTAAAGGAATAGCAACCTAGTTTTAAAAAACAAATTTAGTTATCTCATAATTAAGGGAATAGCAACTCAAAATAATTCTTATTTTATCTTTTATGACAGATTTGAGTTTAAATCACATTATAGGAATATTTACATCTCTATAACCCATATACAAAAAGTGGGTGCTAGTTGGGAAATGCCTTACATGAATCAAACTGTTCACACAATATGATATTTTGGCTTCAATAAAATGTAAGAAAATACATTAATTACTATGAGAAATTTCAATATGTAAGAAAATACATTTAGTTATCTCATAATTAAAGGAATAGCAACTCAAAATAATTCTTATTTTATCTTTTATGATAGATTCGAGTTTAAATCACATTATAGGAATATTTACATCTCTATAACCCAGATACAAAAAGTGGGTGCTAGTGGGGAAAGGCCTTACATGAATCAAAATGTTCACACAATATAATATTTTGGCTTCAATAAAATGTAAGAAAATACATTTATTACTATGAGAAATTTCCATATGTAAGAAAATACATTCCGTTATCTCATAATTAAAGGAATAGCAGCTCAAAATAATTCTTATTTTATCTTTTATGATAGATTCGAGTTTATTTATAGGAATATTTACATCTCTATAACCAAGACACAAAAAGTGGGTGCTAGTTGGGAAAGGCCTTACATGAATCAAACTGTTCACACAATATAATATTTTGGCTTTTGTGTATTTTTACATATGTTTACATGCTCACTAGCATTGAGATTTTCTTTGGGAAGACTCGTGAAGGAGGTTATGTGCTTCGTTATGTAAGCACTCCTTTAGGGAGAGTCTTTTGGAATCGGTATGCATTCGCATGCATGGAAGAAACAATTGTTATGTTAGATTGCATTCCATGCACTAAAAGTAATAGCTTAAGGGTTAGCTATTTTGATTAAATTTATGTAAATCACATGCATAAATATCTTAACTGATGTATCAGTTTATTTTAAAGAAAAGCTTGGGAGATGTAGCCATTGTCTTGCAGGAATGTGTGCTTATGCGACGGAATCATTAGTTATTGTGATGAGTTATAACCAGCACATATGAGGTATGGGTCGTTAAAGAGCGAACGACAAGGTAATTTACTTGCTTGTCATGAATATACATGAGTAGATGGAGAAACTACTATAGTACAGATATGTGAAATGATTGATTTATGAATCTTGACATCATTTTATGTTGAAGGCATCATAGCAAGGAATGATGGTGACATGTACAAAGGAATATTATGCTTGTCATGTACAAAGGGAAATTATGCTTGTCCTGGTGGGAGGTAAATGATTAATGTTCATGTAGATGAGTGCGAGTTGCAGGAAGGTCCAATGTACGATGATCCATTGTAGGTACATCCATGCCACCAAGATGTGAAGATATGAAGATATGAAGACCAGAGGGTAAATGGTATCATATTTATTGAATGGCTTAAAGCTAGATAGTTGTATATTTCCTTGTGAGATTTATAAACGATGGTTAAGGGATGGTCTCCCTTATAAGCCATTGAGTAAGGGCTGATCACCCTCACGAGCGTTTAATAATAAAATTAAACGTTCGCTGGTTTTCACCCTACGGGGTTTCTAGGGTATATTGGTGTTCAATGATGTGATTGATTATTGTGCCAAGTTGATGATGTGGATTTCTTTCTTGTTATGATGTTCATAATGGTAGTTATGTGATGACTATATGAGTAATGAGATGAATGTATGGTTACATTATACAGTATTATGTGAATGTACTGTAATGGAGGTTGTTAATGGTTAAGGAGTTTGCTATTCTTATTTATAAAATTACACTATGAACTGGTAAACATTCTATGTAATGATGAGTAAGGAATATTTAAT